>JANHFR010000019.1:0-10125 GCA_032468015.1 Mimophis mahfalensis | reverse complement strand
AGCAGGCATATACAAGGAATGAAGGCTATTGCTAAGCACATTGATTTGTGCTTAAACAGATTGTAAGCCACCCTGGGATTTTTTTTAAAAAAATGGTACAGGTATATTATACCGGTAATCCTCATTCAGCTCGGTGCTCACAGGAGAATGGCGCAATAGCAGATGTCGGATTAGGAAAGAGGGAAGCCTTTAAAGGCCCAGGAGTTTATTGGGAAGAGAAAGCTTGCACATGAAGGTGATGGTTGGCAGATGAAATGGCTAAAATAGATTCAGATAGCTCTAGTGGTGATTGAAGATGCTCTGATGGAGATAAACCGATGGCTTTAATCCAGGAGAGATAAGTTGCCAGAACTGAATGAAACCATATTCTATATAAACAGAACTGTATATTATTCTGATATCCTTCTCTATACTGACCTGCAACAGGTGGGCTGACCAGGTAAGGGACTGCATGAAGGAAGTAAATCATTCCAAGGGCGGAGGATAAGGAAGCCGTCCCCACAACATCTGCTGTCACCACAGGGATTAGAGTGATGTAGGCTCCGTCAAAATAGCCAAAGGTGAATGAGAAAGGCAGCAGGAGTGGAAAGCTTTGGAGAACTGGAAGGAAGAGGCAACAGAGACCATCCATTGCCACTGCAAAGAGGTAGCAGACGTAACGGTACTTCTTCAAACACCTGAGAGGGAACAGTCAAGAAAAGAAAGGGAGAGTTAGTTGTGAAGAGATCCTCTTTCTCCAAGAGGGTGGAGAAGAAGATGATCCTTGATGGTCTTGTGGTTCCACCTTTTATTCTTTTTTCCTATGTTTGGACTTTGGGCCTATATAGAGTTTTTTTTCTCCTGCCAAGCTAGCTATCATTTCATCCGAATAAAAAGCAAGAGCTGCTTTTCAGGTTATATGCTAACACTAAACTGTAGTGTCTTCTTTTTTTCTTTTTACAACCCTGTAACCCCTTTTATTGGGTTGGAGTGGAGGCAACTGAATGGAACGGAGTGCCCTGGCCAGATGCCCTTCCGAACACCTACGTGGAGTTCACAACAGATAGTTTCTCTTTGTTCCCTGATAGAGAAACATCTGTTGCTGCCTAGGATTGAACTCTCAACCTTCCAAGTGGGAGGCTTACTCTAGGCCACAGGTGCCAAACTCACCACATCACGTTGCCGTCACATGACGTTTCACGTTTTTCCGCTTCGCAGAGCTGGGGTGGGCATGGCCTGCATGTGATGCATCCGGCCCATGGGCCGCCAGTTTGACACCTCTGCTCTAGGCCATCATGCCACCACTACATGCCAAATTGTAGCATCTATTTTTAGAAATTGAACATCCCTTTCTGGGATAAAATAAAATCAGAATTATAACTGATCTGGAAAACTTTTTTCGGTCTGGCAGCTTGTGGAAATGCTGTCATTCTTCGAGGAAAAAATCATGGAAAAATTTGGTCCTTTTCCTATCCTGCCTACTTTCCTGTCCTGCTTGATCTTTCACTTTTCCTTTATAAATTTAATGAATTTCATTGTTGTAGTTTAAGTTTGGCATTCCCAAATCTAGAACCTGCCCAATTAGTATTGGGTCGGAACTTTTCAGAGTTCAAACTATCAGTAAATATAAGAATACTACATTTAATCTCATATTTTATCATGAGGGTACCAGGCTGGGGGGGGGGGGCTGAAACAAAACGCTTGGTATCCCTTTTTGCAGCTCCAAAAGGCTTCAAGGAAAGCTCATGGAAAGGTTTAAGGAACCAAAGTATTCTAGTAAAAACAATTTACAGGTCTGTAAAGGCTAGGCTCATAAAAAGCCCAGCACTAACAAGACTCTTGTGGTCATGCTTGGGAGGGTGTTCTGATATCCCACAACCACAAACGGAGACGCTTCCAGGCTTACTGTATCTCTAATATCCTGGTTTAGACTTGGCTAATAAGGATAAAAAAGGTGTTTGTAGTTCATGACTGAAATGAGAAGTTCGTGGTGGTCTCTGAGCTTGGTTGTTCTCTTGCAGATGTTTCATTACTCAAACTAGGTAACATCATCAGTGATGGTCACTGCCTCCAGTTTGCCAACTAAATGAGGAAAAGTCATTGCAAAGGGTTGGCTTCCTTCTTCCTATTGAATATCTTCTGTTCTAACTGCTGACTGACTTACGGCTACTGTTTTTCAAGTGAGGAGCCTTATGTGATTACTACTTCAGGAAGCTGTGATTCTTACTTTGGCCAAGGGAACATTTGATCTGTGGAAAAACTTCAGGGAAGCAGCTTCTCTTATTCCACATTTCAGCCTGGCTGTGGACTATTCGCACACAGAAAGCCCACACCCTTCAAAAAGGTTCAAGCCTTCAAAGAAAAGTAATAATATGGGAGCAAGGAAAAACTAAAATTACCTGCATCAGTTTGTGAGGGAGACCATCACAAATTATGCTCCTTTTAAAGCGTGGGCAGGGGTAGCTGGGTGACTGGCATGAGGTAATTAATCAATTTTCATGTTGCCAGAGTGACAGGTCACTGTGCAGAGATGCTTCATGGATCACTCAAAATATTAGGGTTCTTTTAGGACAGGAGTGTCAAACTCGATTTACCATCAGAGTTGTGTTTGACCTCGCAGTCTGGGGTGGGTGTGGCTGGGGTGGGTGTGGCCATCTCAATGTCACACATGTTGGAGGCACCTGTGGTGGCCCAAGTGCTCTGCCAGTGAAAACGGGCTCCCGAGCTCCATTTTTGGCTACGACAGCCTCCTGCAACCCTTCTCTGGCACAAGATTGCAGGAAGCCGCCGCAGCCAAAAACGGTGCTCGGGAGCCCATTTTTGCTGGCAGAGGCATCACGAGCCCGTCCTTTGCTGTTTCCAGGGAGGCCCTGTGGGCCAGATCTAACCACCCCATGGGATGGATCCATCCCCCCTCCCCGGGCCTTGAGTTTGACACCCCTGTTTTAGGAGAAGGCGGGAAACATTACATTAGAAGGAGAGAGCAGTTGAGGATGACTGTAGGTTGGGTCCACAATGATCTGAGAATAATGCAAAGGCTGCATCACAAAGAAATGTCTTCTGCAAACAGCTCCTGGCATGCAAGAAGATCATCCAAGTGCTTATTGCCTTGAACCATCTCCTTCTCCCACACAGCCCTCTTACCTTTGATCCGTGAGCCATCCAAAAGTAATATTGCCAATGATGTCAATGACTCCAAGGACAGACATGAGAAAAGCCGCCTGTTGGTGGCTGACTCCGACACTTAACGAGTAAGGCACCAGGTAAACAAAGAGCGGGCTACAGCCGTAAGCCATGAATAAGATGGACACTGCAAGCACCACAAAGTCTGGGGTCAGCACAAAGTTGTACTCCTGCTGCGAGCAGTGGCATGCCCACTTGTGAGACCACAGCTTGATCATAGGAGAACAGAAAGACCACTGTTTGAAGTCTGGCTTGGGTGCTTCCAGCTCAAGGTCAGAGAATTCCAGCGTGCTCTTGTGGTCCTCTTTTCCTGCAATTGGCCTCATTAAGGCACCACAGACACAGAGGTTCAAAACAAAACCGCCCAGGATGAGCAAGGCGCCACGCCAGGAAAAATGCTCAATCAGGAGCTGGACCACGGGAGCCAAGATGAAAGTTCCAATGCCGCAGCCGGACATGGCGATTCCATAGGCTAGGGCTTTTCTCTTGTGGAAATAGTTGCCCACCATGGCTACGGCTGGAGAATAGGAAAGAGCAAACCCCAATCCTAGAAAGAGAACAACACACACACAAAAGCAGAAGATGAATTAACTGCAGTGATCAGGAGGGAATGAGTAGCAAAACACTGTATGAATCTGTTTTGTTTTTCAAAAAAAATCCTTCCTATTCCTATCAGCCTTTTAAAATACCTTCATAACAATTAAGTTGAAATAGAAGAGGGATCTAGTATTTTTGCCAACATTACTCTTAAGAACCAGTGTGAAGGCAATATGTTACCTCTTGGTTTTCTGTACCTAAGGCTAAAAGTCTAATTTATATATCACAGTCGAAACCTACTGTTTATCTAAGATACCAACCATTAATATATCTAAAGCTTTGGGTTCCATAGATATTTCATTTCTCATAATAAATCCCATTAAGAAATCCTCTATGGCAGGGGTCCTCAGCCCTGGGGTCATGGGCCACTAGTGGGCCACAGCCTATTCAGAACTGGGCTGCATGATGTGTGGCAAGCTGGTGCATACACACATGTGCACAGTTCAACTTGCACAAATTGAGCTATGTGCACATGTGCACGTGTCTCAGCCTGCTGCTCATACGGACCAGTTCCCCTAACCCCTAAGCCCCCCATCCAGGCTGGCAAGCCACAAAGATTGGGGACCACTGCTCTATGGATATTTTGTAATATCATCAATAAAAAGAACCAATGCATTTACAGACAATGCCTCCAAACAAGGCTGATGGAGGAGGGTTGGCCCAACACATCAAACATCCATCATAACACAGGATTTTTGTTCCTTGTATAAACAGGTTCTTGGCAGCATTTCAGTGCAATATTTCTGCAAAATTGTTATTAAATAGCAGGGGTCCAAGCGGTAAGCTCACATCACTACAGCTACAATGCAGGCTTTAATAAGTCAGCAATTTTAGCATAAACATTTCTAAGTCTCATTTTGAACTGGGAGAGAACAATGGGATGCTTTAGTTTTGTTCTGTTTTTAAAAGGAAGGACTCAATTCATTGGGAACAAGACTCTAGACAATACAGTCTGCTCCAAGTAAATATAGTCAATTAACCATTCAATTTTAAGCCTTCACATATACCCAGATGAAAAAGAGCAAACCTAAATTTCAAATTCCAAAATTAAGATTTCATCACAACTCAAATGTGGGTATTATTTTCAAGATCCAATTTTAGATCTATTCCCCAATTTTCTTTATATTCCTTTGCTGGTTTTGTTCGAAGTATCTATAAAAGCTCTTCTCTCTTTAAATTCTTTCTTGGATGTCAAGTCAAATTGGCAATCAACCAGCAAAAAAAAAAAGCTTTGAAGAATAAAATTACAACTGTCCCATTACTTTGTGTTCACTAGCATAAATGAAAAAAAACATGACACTTATACAGCTAGTTTTACAAGTTTAAGATTTTAAATATCTAAGATAATTTTCTTGAAGGTAACTCCCACTGGATGGCTTTGTATAAACTTTGTCTCTTATTCAATTCCCAAACTGTAACAGGGAAATTACAGTAGCCTAACTCAAATATCCAATGAAGGTTCCCAATTTTTTGGGCATCAGGGACCAGTTCTGTGGAGAGAGTTTTTCCATGGACCGGAGGAGACATGGTTTTGCGTGCTGCCTGCATCCCACATGTGGGGCTTCGCTTGTTTGCACGGCCCGGTTTCTGGCATGCCACGGACTGGTGGTGGTCCACAGACTGGGGTTGGGGACCCTTGATCTAATGTACTCAAGCTGTAATCCTAAATAAATAAAGGAATAAATTCAAGAGTAAATTCCACTGAATGGAGTTGGACTGCCTCCTAAGTTAATGCACAGGATTACACTTCCATGCATTGTATACTGCAGACAACAGAACAACAGCTTCCATTAATCTATGTGTAAACAGTCATATCCATGCCAGAAATAATACCTGTAAGAATGCCCAAGGAAAGGTAAAGGTGCTCCAAAGTGGTGGCAAAGGAACTCAAGATAAATCCAGCAGATGCAAGGAGTCCTCCAAGCATGATTCCCACTTGACTAGAGACATGATTGCTGATGAAACTCCCAAGAGGAGCTTGAAAGGAAAAGAAATAACAATAGCACTTAGACGTATATACAGCTTCACGGTGCTTTACAGCCCACTCTAAGCAGTTCACAGAGTCAGCATTTCGCCCCCAACAATCTAGGTCCTCATTTTACCAACCCTAGAAGGATGGAAGGCTGTGTCAACCCTGAGCTGGTGAGAATTGAACTGCTGAACTATAGGCAGCCGGCAGTCAACAGAAGTAGCCTGCAGTACGGCATTCTAACCAGTGGTAGGGTTCAAATAATCCCATCACTGGTTCGCTGAAAATGAGAGTGCGGTGCATGCATGGACACGTGTGCACACGCACAAGTCGGGCAATGCAAGGCAGCTTCTCCATCGCTCCATCATTTGGCGTTGGCTGTGGGTGGAGAAGGAGGCGCTTACTGGAACGGGCCACTGCTGGGTGCCAGACAGGTGTGTCCCAGCCCCCTGTCAGGTTCAGGTTGGAGATTTGGGGGTGGTCTGCCCATAAGCCATGGCCAACACCTGTAAATCCTTCCCACCCCCACCCGGCCCATATTGGGAGAGAGCAGAAGGGTTCCAACCACCCCTGAACCCATCAACATCCCCATCGGCGATTGGGCTTAACCAAGAGAGTTAAGTCAGTTTTGCCTCATTTTATTATCTTCATTGCCTCCGTTGTTAAGTGAATCACTACAGTTGTTAAGTTAGTAACATGATTGTTAAGTGAATTGGGGTTCCCCATTGACTTTGCCTGTCAGGTCACAAAAGGAGATCATGCGACCCCTGCAACTGTCATAAGTATGAACCAGTTGCCAAGCATCTGAATTTTGATCACATGACCATGGGGATTCTGCAATGGTCATAAATGTGAAAAATGGTCACTTTTTTCAATGGTGTTGTAACTTTGGGTGGTCCCTAAACGAATGGATGTAAGTCAAGGAGGTAGGTTTTTCTCAAGTCCACAATAATTCACTTTGTTTTTAGCGTTTTCCAACCTGGTATCTTTCAGTTGCATTAGGGCTGCAATTCCCCAAATTTCCAATGAACCATTCTGGGAATTGAAGTCTAAAACACGGAGTTAGGAAACCTGAATTAGATAAAACCAACAGCTGGGTCCATTTTGTTCTAGTTATTTGGGACTTAGCATAATGAGGTTATTCATAATACAAAACACAGCAGAAATATAAGCATTGCTGGATGGAGGATTGCCGGGTGATACTGTACAGTACATAAATACTTACCACACAACATAGTAGCACAGTCTACAATGGAATGGATCCAAGCTGTCCGGGCATAATCTTGTGCAAAGTAAGTCTGGAACTCCACAAAAAAGATTGAGATACATCTAAGGAAAGGGGGGGGGAGAGAAAACTTATCATCGGATGTGATACCATCACAGTGAAACTTGAAAGATTAGATAGAAATTGACCGAGGACCAACTAATTCTAGAACTAAGCCAAAACCTCCAAAAAAATATCCATGTTTAAAGATATGGAGATGGTGTAGGTTCAGCATATAAATCTTGCGGTCTACAATATCTGCAAATCCAGCCTCCATATCAACCGTCATCCTGGGATAACAGCAGCAACCAACGTTTCCCTAAATCCAATTATTTTCACACAGATTGAACAAGCGTATTTAAATTTAAGAACAAGGTTTACTTCTGGTTTTCAGTTGAAAAATGGATTCATTTTACAACTGCCATGTTTGTTTTACAACCAGATTTGCTCAATGACTACCACACAAAAAAAGGTTGTAAAGTCAAGTCAATCAAATGATGGCCCACTTTGTGACTGTCATGACTTCCAATTGAAATTAATAGGCTGAATTACAATTGTAAATCAAGGAGGACCTATAATGATGAAACTATGCAGTGCTAGGAGATTTCTATCATTAGCAGGGAAGGCAGAGCTTGAAGCCTTGTTTTCAATGTTATAATTATACAAAATAAATAAATGGAATTAAGTGGTATGACTGGATAACAGAATAGATAAAGTCAAAATTTGGCCACAGCCATGTGAGGCAAAGGAATTCATACAAATGGCAAAGGAATTCATCTTCTGTATTCAGGAAATGCCAATCCTGCCATTTGACAGATTAAAAGTTACATATGTTATGGATTGGGGAATATATATTTTTAAAAAACAGCAATCATCATCGTTTAGTGTTCATTGTTGTGTTTCCAACAGGGGGGAATCTACACTAGAGTGGTAAGTTCTATAACAATACAGTCAACTTCAAATCGAGCCTGGCAGAAGCCATTTTTCTATTTCTCAGTTGCCACACAGGGGTGGGGAGGAGGAGGATAAAATATGTTGCTAGACAAAACACAGAACTTTCTCGTGGGAACCAAAGTCATCTCTACAGGTGGTGGATAGAGACAGGGAGGAGTGCCTGGAGGACCCGCCAATTAACTTAATTGGCCAACATGACCTGGGACCTTTGGGGAGGGAGTTATTTCCTATTTTAATTATACTAAAACCACAGGAAACATTTAGAGTTGGTTTTCCATTTGATTGTGCCGATATGATGTACCCAATAAAGAAGTTCTTAGAGGGGAACCCCAGCCTCAGAGTTCCGATTTGCTTGGGTTTGGGATCTTGAAAGATAACTTACCCACGCAACATTACACAGGAGTCATATGAAAATAATTATAGTCATAGTAGTTGTTGTGTTCAAGTGGAACAGTAACCAGATACTAAACAATATTATTAGCCAGTACAGGAAAAGTATTTGGTAACTGAACAACAAAGGAATCAGTCATAGTCATAACTGCCTGATCCTGAGCACTGTGTAGGGTTTCAACTACAGGTATTTTTGCATTTGGAAGCAATAAGTACATTAGTATGGGTAATTAAACTTTATTTCAAGGCAGTATGAGAAGGAAAAATAATAGAATATAGTTCATAAAATATATATTTAAGAAGCAATAGCATACAGTTTATCTACTTGGAAGTGCTGATGATGTCTGCTCATCTCGGTCAAAGATAGAGTGAGTTGGGTATCTTATCAATATGTTCACAGCACTCCTGTGTGACCTGCTTTGGCTCCCGATTGTTCTTCGGGTTCGAGTCAAGATGCTGGCAATGACCTTTAAAGCCCTATGTGGCTTAGGCCCAGGGTATCTGCAAGACCACCTACAGCCACCGATAGCCTCCCATCGCCCAGTACACTCCCACAGGGTTGGCCTCCTCAGGGTGGCGTTGGCTAGACAGTGTCAGCTGGCAACTCCCAGGGGGACACCCTTTTCTGTGGGAGCACCTACCCTCTGGAATGATCTGCTCCTGGAGCTTCAGATAATCCCTGACTTTTGGACCTTCCGCCGTGCCTTGGAGACATGGATTTTTCAACAATCCGGCCTAGATTAGCTCAGGGTTATTTTAAATTTGATTTTATATGTATATTTTTAAATTTTAACTGTTAATTAATTACCTTTTTATTTTATTATTGGATTTAACTCTGTTTAATACTTTTTTAAATTTTGTATTGTGTGTCCTTTAAGGTTGTGACCCACCCTGAGTCCTTAGGGAGAAGGGCGGCATATAAATCCAAATAATAATAATAATAATAATAATAATAATAATAATAATAATAATGTTGTTGTTGTTGTTGTTGTTGTTGTTGACCTGTCCTTGCCATGAAGGAGGAGGAGAAACTTATCTTAACTTATCCCTGACAGTCTTCACTTACATTATGTCAAAATCATGGCCATGGCAAGGCAAGGAGTATCTAATTAATAGCCAAGGACAGAAAATATCCAGATTTTTCATGCCAAGGACAAGATAAGAAAGTTAAACAGACTCAATGTTCTCCCACCTTAATGTACTTTTACTTGGAGTGAATTTAGTAGGAGTAAAAGTGAGCCTCTTTTATTGCTCGGCTATGTTTTTGCTTTGATAAGTGCCTTGTATACTTTTTGAGAGAAATGTTAATTATGCTTCATAAAGTGAGGGCTTAAGAAAGTTGGAGGAGAAATTGCCAGACTTTTCACCATAGAAGAATTGCTCTTGATAGTCAGTCCTCAAGATGAAATTGTTCCTGTTGCTGAGATTCTTGGAAATCAAGATGAAATGATAGTCCAGTATGGTCAGCCTTAATTCAGTCTGTGGCTCAGAATTCTCCTCAAGATTAATCAATTCCACCCAATCGATAGATAAATTGCAATCAATGTGTAACCCTATTTTTTTAATTAATCTATCTATCTATCTATCTATCTATCTATCTATCTATCTATCTATCTATCTATCTATCTCCATTTATATGCCGCCCTTCTCTGGAGACTCAGGGCGGCTTACAATCTGTTAAGCATAAATCAATGCGCTTAGCAATAGCCCTAATTCCTTGTATATGCCTGCTTATTAGCGGCATTTTTACAAAGTCAGCTTATTGCCCCCAACAATCTGGGTCCTCAGT
>JANHFR010000016.1:146412-159631 GCA_032468015.1 Mimophis mahfalensis | reverse complement strand
AGCACTGACCCGAGGGTGACTTTTTCAGCTCATTTTTGGGGCTGAAAAACTCGGCTTATACTCGAGTATATACGGTACCTATTCTGCAGCGCTACTGTAAGATTTGCTTAGAGAAAGAACTTCAATATTTAAAGGGAAGTCTTACATAAAAGTTTAATAACTTTTGGATTTCTATGCATAGTATTTCAACATTTGAGATGAGCAGGATTTAATTTACATACTTATATACAGCAAAAGTAAACAGCCCATAGCCACATATAGTCAACTCCCATTTTGGGCCGCAGAGCACCTCTCCCACACTACAGAAAGCTATACAAATTTGGTAGAAAAAAAGGGTTATTTTCAAGTTATTTTCTACTTTGCTATTTTGATTTTTAAAAACCCTGCAATGTAAGAGCATCATTTTCATCTTGAACCATCTCCACTTCCCCCAAAAGGTGAACATTTTACATCATTATTTTTCCTGATTATGTGACTGTGTCCCAAAGCCCCAGCGTACACATTTTACTTTACATTAAAAATATGAAAAGATTAATCTTATTTCACAATACTATTTACTAATAAAATTTAACAGAGCAATACCAGTATGTAGATTTTTCAGTTCTTGCCGATTTTTTTTTTACAAAAACAACTTGTCAGTGGATCCATTTGTCCTGTCAACAGAATGGAGACAAATGTCTTTATTGAGAAACATGCACACATACACCCAAACAGACAGAAATAAGTTTCTTATTGGAAAGGTGAGAGGCAAACGTTCATGATTCCTATGACGAGGCTCTATTTTGGATTTTCCAGCCCTACATTTTCCCTCTCTTGAATAACAGATACAGAAGTCTTTCCTTCTAATTTATCTTCTTACGTCAGAAAGACACAGGGATGTGTCCAATTCCACTTCCTTCCTTCCTACAGGGTAATTTTAGTTCGTCCCAGGCTTCAAAGTTTGGTGGGGGTGTAGTTTTCTTACTCATGTTCACTGAGGCAGTCTTTGTTCACCATGCAGTTTGTATATCACAGAGTACAGATATATACCAGTTTTCTCCAAAAAGATGACCCACCTTGAAAAGAAGCTCTATCATGTTCTTGAGCACATGCAGTCAAATTAAGCCCCACCCACAAAAGTAGCCATAACTAAGACCCCACCCATCCCAGGGGGTGGGAGTGGCACACAGGTAAAAAATAAGCTAGGGTAGGGAAGAGAATGGGGGGATGGAGCTGCCCCACTTACAAGGGCTCACACACCCCAACACCTGCCTCTCCCTCTGCAGCTACTTGCTGCCACTCGCATACATCGCCATGGCCTCCATTTCAGGTTATTGACTCACCTTGTTGCAGTGGCACAGCCCCGCCCAGCAGGTCCCCATTGCTGGTCCACTTTGGCCACTTGCCACCACTTACACGTATCATCCCGGCCTCCATTTCGGTTTCAGATGCCTTCCAGAAAGCCCTCCGCAGCCGATAATAGAGCTCTGCAAATGCCTTCTGGAAAGCCCTCTGCAGCTGATAAGAGATTGATCCAGAGCTCTATTATTGGCTGCAGAAGGCTTTCTGGAAGGTATTTGAAGGCAAAAAGGAGGCTGGGGTGATGGATACAAGTGGCGGCAAGCAGTTGCAGAAGTGAGCCAGCAGCAGGCTCCTGCTGGGCGGGGCTGTTGGTGCCACCACCGTGAGGTAAGTCAATAATTAGAAACCTCCGAAAAGAAGGCCTAGCCGTTTTTTCCGGGGGCAAAAGAAAATAAGACCCGGCCTTCTTTTTGGAGAAACACCGTAAGAGAATATAAATGTTCAGTTTGTTATTTAACTAAATTAGCATAGTTATTTGCCAACAGTGTTGTGCTTGCTTAGTGCCATACAGCCCCATGTTTAGTCTAATCTCTCCATATTTTTTTCAAAGTTAGAAAATGAAAAAAATACATTTGTGTAGAACTGCTGTCTTAACAGTACTAATATTGAAAAATAATGTATGCTGGTATTAAATCTTTTCCTGTATGCTTTTGTATGTGCAATATATTCAAGATTTTACTATTAAAAAGTTAAACATAAAAATAATAAGAGTATGACAAAATGATCTTAACAAATTGTTGTAAAATACGTTAAAACTTTGAGATCTTAAAACACGTATTCTGTTAATTCACTTTAATATTAATTCACTATGTTGACTATGTCATATTCTTTTATTTTATTAAGGCTTTTAATCCTGACAATGAGTATCACTTCAAGAACCGAATGAAAATGTGCCAAAGGAACTGGACAGAGATATTTGGGGAAGGGTATCTATATGCTGTTTCTCCTATTACGGCTTTCCAAAAGGTACATACAAAAGATCTGGTTATTTAACAGACACCGTTATATGCACATTTTTTGAGAAATGCTTAGCAACACTTTTATATATTTTAAGAATGCAACAGGTGTTTGTAGTCTTTCCTAGTCCTAGATTACATTTGCATAGTATTTTTCAACAAAATACACAATATGTTGTGTACTCAAGTTATGTTTGATACAGGTAGTCCTCGACTTACAACAGTTTGTTTGGTGACCATTCAAAGTTACAATGTCACTGAAAAAGGTGACCTATGACCATTTTTCACATGACCTTTGCAGCAACCCATGGTCACAAGATCAAAATCCAGATGTTTGCCAACTGACTTATATTTGTGACAGGTTGCAGTGTCCTTGGATCATGTGAACACTTTTTGCGACCTTTTTTTTAATCCAATTTAAATGCCGCCCTTCTCCGGAGACTCAGGGCAGCTTACAATCTTTAAGCACAATTCAATGTGCTTAGCAATAGCCTTCATAGTATATGCCTGCTTATTGGGGCTTTCGCCCACCCACCCCAGCAGCATTTTTACAAAGTCAGCTTATTGCCCCCAACAATCTGGGTTCTCAATTTACCTAACTCGGAAGGATGGAAGGCTGAGTCAACCTTGAGCCTGGTGAGATTCGAACTTGCACTAATTGCAGGCAGCTGGGGCTAAGTGCTAAATGCTTTAATAGCACTCAGCTTGCTGCGCCACCGAGGCTCATTGACAAGCAGAGTCAATGGAGAAGCCACATTATAACCATATCACTAACTTTAACAACTGCAGTGATTCACTTAACAGTTGTGACAAGAAAGGTCATAAAATGGGACAAAATTCACTTAACAAATGTCTCACTTAGCAACAGAAATTTTGGTCTCAATTGTGATCGTAAATTGAGGAGTACCAGTAATGACAATCTATTGCACTGATGAAATCTGTTATTGTATTTTTTTTAATATGGGATAAAAAAATACTTCCATGCTTCCAGAATGAAACTTTTTAATATATTTTAGCTTTGAGTTTGTTTATATCAAGTAGTGTTTCCAGATTTAAAAGTAAGTTTTTAACAAACTTCATGGTGAGTTATTGTTCTTTTTGAGATGGCAAATCTATTGTCAAATGTTGCCCTAGCCAATTATTTATTTTGAGAAAAATGAATAGTTCTAATGACAACATTTTTAGGTGCCTTTTTCATATGAGTTTTGCTAAGAATCATGTTTTGCATTGACAGTGATTGCTAATATAAGAAGTAATTTAAATTCAGAAAATAAAAACAATTAAAATTACAATATTTAAAATGTATTCTTAATCATACAGGAACCACACGGATGGCTAGTAGACTTAGTGAATAGGGTAAGTAAATAAAAATACTATTCACTCTGTATCTTGTGTACCTATATAGAACTTTAATAATTTTTTTAAAAAATAACAAATTCTCACTCTAGAGAGCATATGCATCAGAGTAGAAAAAAGTTCTTCTAAATTTTATCCAAGATCTATGGAAAGAAATTTGTAGTTATCTGCCAAAAATAACCTTATACAATGAATTTATTATCTGAAATCCCTTAATGTGATACTCAAGTGAGATAATAGAGTTTTCACAAAGAAAGACATTTATTGAAGCAGCGCTTATATTGATTTTCATTACTTATGAAATGTGTGTATGAGTTGTCTTAGTTTTCCCCTCTCTTGTTGAACTGATCCAGGAAGCCCTACTATTTTTCTTCCAGGGAACAATAGCATGAAATAAATGTTACAGTATTCTACCTTTTTGAGATATTTCAGACTGGGGTTTATTTGTGCTTATTTCATGATTATTTATTTGGTGATTGAAAGTTTATTTAAATTTGGGCATGTCTATGTACTTAAGTTTTTTTTTTTCTACTTTCTGCCAATTTGGATTTTGCTTAGTTTGCAGAATTAGGAGGATTTTCTGCAATTCAGTCTAAACTTCATTCAGAAGACATTGAACTTGGGGTAAGTTAAATGTTATTTGATTACCAGTTGTAGTTTAATGTAGCTAATGTCTCTGAGCTTTCTGGTGTTGTAGAAATAAGGGAAAACCAGTGTTGGATAAGGCAAATATAATTTCTGTGATATTTTTACTATATGATCAACTCTCAGTTGCCAGTGTAAAACTCTATGGTTGCATTACCTATGAATTGTATTTGTTATTTTATCAGATATGACTGTATTGGTCCTGGTTATTCATTAGTTCATTTTAGACGTGTTTAGATGTGTTTAACATGTTTATCTTGTGCCTATTCGTGAAGCATTTATTTAGGGAGTATTCTCTGTTTTGTTTTTAAATATTTCTTCTTCTAGGCAGTCTCTTCATTGGTTCAGCCTTTGGGAGTTTGTGCCGAGTATCTAAATTCTTCAGTGGTACAGGTAATTAATTTTTAATAATGATTCAGCAAATAAGGTTTGGGTTTTCTTTTTTCTTAACAGTAATAGAATTATTAGAGATGTGTGGGGATAAATTAAGATCTGCATAGAGATGATTTCAGGTACTTTGTCCAGTGTTGACACAGATAGGTTTATAATAAGTGATAGCCAAAATGAGCATAAGAAGAATGGGCTGTCTCTTATATGAATAGAAAGCACTTATGCTCACAGATTAAGATTATAATTTACTGACTTGCTGCAGTTTGCACTATGACTCCCAGCCAATTTTCCGATCTAAAAGGATGGAAATATTGCAGTATGAAGACTTGCAAGTGTATTTTTTCTATCTAAGATGCTAAATTAGTATTCCTTCACTTTACAGCCCATGTTGGATCCAGTTATTCATAATATGATTAAATACGTTCAAAACATTGAAGAGAAAGATCTGAAAGACAAGGTAGCCCTGGATTCCCTAAGTATAATCCAAAATTGTGATTGTAATGTTAATGGAATAACTATTGTGCCTAGGTTATTCAAGCTTATCCTGAAACTTCTCAGATGATTTTTGCCTTAATGATATCAGTTGCACTGTATCTGGTACATTATTATATCTTTGTTGTATTTTTTAATTAATGTTTCCTGGTGTTGCAAATTTCCACTCTTTGCCAAATTAAATGATATAATCTCTGTTGACAAAATGTATTCCTGTGAAATGTATAGACTGCTCATAACTTTTCTCTTTCACAGAAGCTAGTCAGTATTCCTGAACTCTTGTCTGCCATCAAGCTCCTCTGTATGCGATTTCAGCCTGATTTAGTAACAGTAGTAGATGATCTGCGGCTAGATATCCTATTGCGTATGTTAAAATCACCTCATTTCAGTGCAAAAATGAACTCTCTAAAAGAAGTAAGTTTATTAGGCTAAAATCTTAAAATTGACCATAACTGGGTTACTATAGAGTATTGTAGTACTAGAGAATGAGAGATTTTTAGTTTACTCAGTATTTAAAGAAAAGCAACAGCAGTTGGTAGCATCTAACCAAATTTGGCTGATCTTTAAAGAAAAAAGATAAAATGAATTAGATTTAGTTAGTATTTCAATGGGGGATTATTGGGACTGGGAAGATGAAACAATAAAATAATGGAAAAATAGCTTCCATAATTATTGGCAAAAGCAAATAACATTAACATCTCAAGTCATGGAAAGTAGAGTTTAATTCAAGGGACCCACTATGTTTTTATAGGGCATAAAGGTATAATTTGGGTTGTTGGTTTTAGTTACAGAGTTTTGAGATAGTAGATTGATTCCTAGGTTGAGAAGAAATTAAATCTGCTTTCTAACCCTCTGTATTACTCTGTTTGAAGCACAGTGATAGAACAACTGGCAGTTAAATATTATTATAAAAGGTAGATTAACCTATTCCTGATAATGCTCTAAACATGTCTGTGTAGTTTTATTATTGACTGTGTGGAAGTTGTTTGTTTTTCTGGAATGTTTTTCAACTTCCCAATATAAGTCTACAGCTCTGGTATTCTCCAATAGTATTCAATCCAAATACTGTATTAACCAGTATTAATTAAAAAAAAACAACCTTCAAGCACATCCCCCTTTTTCCTTGTTTGTCTTTCTTAAAGTAGATATACAAACATTTCTTTACCCAGTAAATAAATGAATAAGAAATTTGAGCAGCCACCATTTCTTGCCCTTTCACATTCCTCTGTTCCTGAAGAAAGCTCTTCCTTGCAAACTGAAAAAAAAAACATATCCAAGGTCCACTTCTGTTGAAACCTGAACCCCCAGGAACAAGTGCTTTAGGTGGCTATGGCTTCATGGGTGCTTTAAATCAAGTGGAGGTTGTTTTTGCAGACAGCATAAGGTGTTGTCCGTCATCCTACCTGTTTCCCTGCCAATGATTGCAGCCTTAAGTGTCCTCCTTTAATAACATTGAAGGGCTAGTGATCTTTTATACTTGGGGCACAAGAGGACACTAATTTATGGAGGAGTTCTATCATTGTGCAATTTAGATATTTGTTTACTCTGCAAGGTCTGCTGCTTTTAGGTGAATAAGTATCTGGATGTTTCAAGACTGGTGTATTATCTGGAAATCTGCTTTTCAATTAGCTGAATATTTCCCTCCAATATATTTATCTATTCTGTCCACTGAAAAGGGTGATTTAGTTTAGAATCTGCCCTGTGCATGGTAAGGTACCTGCAGTGAAAAAGACAAAACCCATTTGCTAATTGTTATGGTAGGAACTTAAAATAAAGCTGCCCTTGATACAGATCTGTCATGTGATTACACTTTAAAGCCATGCATACTTCTGACTGTAAAAAGGATAGGGCGATCTACAGAAGATAAAAAAATAAATAAAAAAAACCCCCAGTGTGATCAATATTTCAAGAGGACAAAGCAATTCTTCTCTTTAAAATGTTATATTAGAGATATTTAATGTAGAGGAGAAAGTGTTAAAGAACAGAAGGAAGTTGGGAAACATAGAAGACGAGACACAGCTGAATCTCATGTGGACTTTTCACTGACATCTGTTCAGTGGTATATTTCAACCAGTCTAACAACTGGTTTGGTGATTGCGTGCTTTGTGTGCTTTGAATTGAGAGAAAGCATAACATTTCCTGCAGCACAAACAGCTGAGGTACGGCAATCCACACTGCTGCACCAATCAGATGGGTTTAAAACACAGCAAATAAAGGTAAATATAGCACAGGGGTGGGCAGGAAGGCCCAAATCATTACCAACTCATCAGCGACCGAACCGTTTCACCCATACTGGCCCAAACTAACTACCAGTTCACCTGAACCGGTAGAAACCGACCCCTGCATCTCTTTGACTGCTATAATAATAATGCATCTAGTTAAGACTTTTTAATCTTCAGACTCTTCTCTTCTTTCCATTGTAATAAACTGGAAAAAAAAGTTTAGTTAATTCTTCTAAAAGCTTTTTCCTCTGCTATGGGCAAGATGGTACTCGCTGTTTTCAGGCTTTGTATATCTTTTATCATTAGGGCAATTCTTAATTATTTCATGGCTTTTTCTGTCCTTATTTTTAGGTAACAAAACTTATTGAAGATAGCACTTTATCCAAATCGGTAAAAAATGCAATAGATACAGATCGTTTACTAAACTGGCTGGTAGAAAACTCTGTCCTATCCATTGCATTAGAAGGTATGTATACAAATGTCTTCTGAACTTTGCTGATGTTCTGACTGTGTTCAGTTAAAAGGTTTAATCATGTTTGAAATTGAAAAATTACTATGAGAGCATAAGGTTAAGGTGCTTTTCATTTCTCCCTCTTTTAGTGTAATCATACAAATAGTAGTCCCAAAGGTGCTTTCCAACCTTTCTTTTTAGTTGTATAAGAAGAGGGTAGGAGAGCAGATCAATGAGTGCACAGCTCACTATAGTTTGTTCTTATGATGCATTACACTTGAACAAATTACATTTAAGAACTATTGTTTCAAGATGACTCTTGTTTGAAGTTCAAATTTTGACAACTTCTTAGTTGCATTTCTGAAAAGAAATCATGCTTTTAAGGCAAAAGCAGCCAGAAGGGAATGCTCTTTCTTTTCATTTGTTGCTGTCTTTTGTTTTGTGTTTCCTCTTTTTTTTCTTCCATCTTTCAAGGACCTCATGGCTTATGATAGTCAGATAGTGATGCTATCCGTAAGGGACATAACTGAACGTTCTGTCCTTTTCTGTAAAAGAATTGATAGGAAATAGGTGTATGATGCCCCATAGAGGCTTGTTTTATATGTACTTTCAATGCATTGTATTAAAAAATAAACAAACAGTCAGAAGATGGTAGCTCCATATCCCCAAATATGAGTTTAACAGAATTTGTACAAAATGTTCATTTACTATGGTGTATTGAATAAGATAGGGGGGGGAATGTTAGGAAGCTAATGGTGTGTTTTATTGCACCTGTTGTCTAAATTGTCTATATTTCTGTGTCTAGGCAACATAGATCAAGCACAATATTGTGATCGTATCAAGGGAATTATTGAGCTATTGGGCAGCAAGCTGTCTCTAGATGAATTGACTAAAATTTGGCGAATACAGGTGAGAACTTTTAGTTGTAATTTTTAAGTGATACCCTGTTCTTGAAAAAGTTAGAAAGAATTTTCACATCTGTGTTTTCAGGAATAGTTGCATGTCAGGAAATGAGGTTTATCTTTAACAATTTCTGAAAGAAAAAGAATTTTAAAAACCCAGCATTTTACAACACAAATCTACAGTACATTAGGGAAACGATGATATTGCAATTACCAATAAATGCAAGTCTTTCTTTATGTTTAATATTAAATCTCCTTTTTTAATATAGAATTTGAAACATTTGAATACTTGTCTTATAGAAACATATTCGGTGTGTGTCAGTGTCAGTATATAAAAACCTCAGAAATTCACTAAGTCATCAGCTAGAAATAGTGATTCACTCGATTATAGTTATCCATGGAGTTTAAGGATTTTATTTCTGCACATGACATGATCTGATATGTTGAAAAATAAGTACATAGACCTGGTACATATTATAGAAAGCTGGCTGAGCAATGTTAGGGACGTAGCAGCATGGAAATTGCCCTGTTTATATTTCATACCAAGCTGCAGCAGCAGGTCAAGGAGAAAAGGTGACCATGATTGCATGTAACACCTTTACAGAGATTGGAAACAGGATGAAAATGATTGCAAATCCAATGCATAGAATTAGCTATCAAATGTCAAGCAGCTTGGCAGCAGACATTAATGAACTCTTAGACACATTTCAAGGCTAATGTTGGAATTTTCAAGGATTTTAGGGCTAGATGGCTCCAATTTTCATACCTTGGAAGGAGATAGAAATTGCCTGATATAGCTAAATCTAGAGATAACCTCTTTATCAGAAATTGAATGAACGAACACCTTTCTGTGGGCAAGTGGATAACATATTCTATCAAAAAAATGTTATGTCCTTTATGAATCCAGCTGCTCATACTATTCCTGGCCCCCAAAGGGAACCTGCAGTGGCTATAAAAAGTCAATACACCCTGTCCATTGAGAGGAGGATGTCTTCTGATTTTCAGTAGCCAGGTCTTTTTAACTTGATGTGTCTTTTTTCTCCATTCTTCCCCTAATCCCAATTCCTTTGAAGTCAGGACAACCATCAACTGTGATAGAGAACATTCACACTATTATTGCAGCTGCTGCTGTTAAGTTCAGCTCAGATCAGCTAAGTCATCTTTTTATCCTTATTCAGAAGGTAAGGTTTGTTTAGGTTTAACTCTGTTATTACAGTTAAAAACATGAAACCTCACAATCTTATAACATAGAACAGACCAGACGAAAGATCAAATCAAGCCTAGCCTCGTTTTACTTTTTAGCAATTGTGACATATTTACAAAGTTACTTGTATGTCTGACAAGTTTTTCTTAAATTGAATTTGTTAGAAGAAAACTACAGCATATTTAATTACCATAAATTTTGGACCATGAGATTCACTTTTCCGCCCAAAAAAGTGGGGGAGAAATGAGGGTGCGTCTTATGGTCCAAATGCTGTCCAGCGCCCGCACGAGCGGGGGAAAGCACTCTCAGAACGACGGAGCTAAATATTTTAGTATACTGGTACTATTTGGTTCAGAATATTTTTTTTCTTGTTTTCTTGCTCTAAAAACTGGGTGCGTCTTATGGTCAGGTGCCTCTTATGGTCCGAAAAATACGGGACTTAATTATAAATAGGCTTTTGAATACAATTTTCAATATAAATAAAAACCTTTTCAAATTCAAAGTAGGCTACTCCTTTGAGTAGTTCATATTATGCTCTTACTTAGGTCAAATATATTTGACTGTTAAGCATGCTCAGCTACAGACCTTCTAAAATGTCTTTAGTGTTTTTAAAACTGATATTTGTATAAGTAGAATTAAATTAAGTGTACATTTTATTTCCAGTTTTTTTATATACCATATTTTTCAGAGTATAAGATGCACTTTTTCCACCTCCCAAAAGTGGGTGGAAATGTCTGTGTGTCTTATACAGCGAATGTTGCTGAAGCCCTGCCCGCTCACCAGCCCCCACCCTTCAGCCTCTGCCTCCTTGAAGCAAACAGCCTAGTCAGCTTCAGCACAGCCTGATTAGCACAAGCTAATTGTCAGTAGGATCAGCCTCCCAATGACCACCTCCGCATGCCCCATTTTTAGCCTTTGCATCCCATTTTTGGCCTCCGTGTGCCCCATTTCGGGCTGTTCTGATCCCTGCCCCAGGAACAGGCCAAAAATGGGACGTGCAGAGACCGAAAGCGGGGCATGCAGAGGCTGAAAACAGGATGCAGAGGCCGAAAATGGGGTGTCTGGAAGTGGCAATAGGTGATGGTAATCCCTGCAGCCTGAAACAGCTGATCATCAGGGGGCCAGTCCAACCAACAATCAGCTGGCTGCTTGTGTTTAATCAGGCTGTGCTGAAGCTGACCAGGCTGTTTGCTGCAAGAGGCAAATTACTGGGAGGCAGTCAGATTTTTTTTCTTGTCTTCCTCCCCAAAAGCTAAGTGTGTCTTATACTTTGGATCATCTTATACTCCTTTCAGATTTATATTTGGTTATATTAAGTGTTGGAAAAATTTATTTATATGTTTTATTTGGCTTTGTGTTTATCTATTCCCCCTCCCCTCCCTTTTTGTTTTAGAGCTGGGAGTGTGAGACTGATAGAGTACGACAGAAACTCTTAAGCTTGATCGGACGTATTGGACGGGAAGCACGTGTAGAGGCAACCACTGGAAAGGCACGTGGAACCATTTTTTAAGAGAATGCACATGGCTTACATTGTTGTAAGCTGCTTAAAGTTACCTCTAGGCAAGATGGGTGGCATATAAATTTAAGAAATAGTTCTGCAACAGACAGTGATATGTATATTCTTCTAGGTTCTCGAAGTTCTCTGGGACTTGGCTCATCTTCCAACACTACCTAGCAGCTTGATTCAACAGGCTTTGGAGGAGCATTTGACAATCCTTAGTGATGCATATGCCGTAAAGGAGGCAATCAAAAGAAGCTATATCATCAAATGTATAGAAGATATTAAGAAGGTTGGTTTGCCCTTAGAATTGGCTTAAGAATTTATATTTTTAAGATATATTTTTTCTTTCTATTATCACAAGTTCTAGTACTTTTTTCATTCAACGTGATACAAACTACAGTTATTCTGTTACTTAGTAACTTTTGAAGGTAGAGAATAAAGACTGATTGGATGAGGTAAATCTCATGCATTTATTTCAAGTTTGTTTTATGTTTTTGTTTTATTTGTCAAAGGTTCAATTCTTGAATTATAGCAAAGAAATTTTCAGCTAAATCCAGGAATTAAGCAAATTTAAACGTTTGATATTTAAACAATATAGATTTTATAGTGAAAGACTTTTAAAGATCAAGTTTAGACAATTTTGGAAAGTTTTAGAGCGTATTTATAGGTTTAAAGAATGCTAGGTTTTTTTCCTGATATAAATTAATTTTAATTATTTTGAGTGCTTTTTCTGTATACGAAAAGAAAGAAAATAGTGTGATACATTAAATATAAACTAATAAGTGTTTGGAAAAGAAATATAATGCTGGGCAAAGTATATTAGTCCAAAATATTCCAATTTAATTCTGTATATAATGCAATCTATCTGATGTTTGTTGTTGCTGTTGTTTTTAGTGGGAGTATAATTATGATTATTTTATACATTTATATCTCAGCTTTCCTTTGGGAGCTCAAGGTGTGTCACACAGAGGTTTTTCTTTATTCCATCCTCAGTATTTCTCAATTTGAGTGAAAAGATAGTGGCTGGCTAAAAGTCGCCTTATGAGTTTCTGTTCTGAGTTAGGGTTGGGATTTGATTTTAGGTCTCCCAGGTCATATTCCAGAATCTTTAGTTTCTTTGCCATTCTGGCTGGTTTCTCCACTAATTCGGTAATGTTTATAATAACGGTAGGGTTTAGTATAATCTAGAAATATTTCACTAAATAGAAAACATAGTTTGAGTTTAGCCAATGCATAACCACCTTTGAAACACCATCAAAAAAGTATATCATCTGTACAGAACAATGCAAATTATTTCAGGTACAAGGCTGTGCAAGTACCAATTTGCTCTTTGTTGCTGTTACTCTTTATTTCAATTCAGTCTCAGAAAAATTGACTTCCTTTCTCAGTGTCAGTACTCTTTCTATAATTTATTTTAATCTTTAAGAATATGTCGTAATATCCTCTTTTAAACTGCTTTCCTTTCTGATGACTGTAACCTTGATTTTTTTCAAGCCAGGGATTGCAATCTCTTTTCTGAATATGATATAAATCCTGACTGGCATCTCATACTCTATTTTTTTTTAATCTCCTGCTTTTATCAATATCTTGCTGTTCTTCATCATTCCCCAGCTTCCAAATGAAATTTAGCATTTGCAGTTATGACTATGAGCTCTTTGATTATCCTTGCATTGTCTGATCAGTGCAGAAAAGGCCCTATTCCCATGGTTTTGCTAGGCACACTAGAAAAAGTGATTGAGATAATGAATTAATTTAATTG
>JANHFR010000016.1:121656-133328 GCA_032468015.1 Mimophis mahfalensis | reverse complement strand
GGAAGGCTGAGTCAACTTTGAGCCTGGTGGGACTCGAACCTGCACTAATTGCAGGCAGCTGGTAGTACTTAAGGAGGTATTAGCCCAATGCTCCACCAAGGCTGTGGCTTGCTGTGGCTGCAGAGTTTAAAGAGCCATATTCTTTGAAAGCATATGCAAATACACACAGACTGTCCTCCAGAAGAAACCTAAGCGCATGTTGTATTTTTTAAATTCTTCAGGATTACTTTGAGAGTTCGGAGGCTTCTTTTATTGATTCCTACTGACCCAGCTATTCAGGAAGCTCTTGATCAACTAGATTCACTTGGACGAAAGGTACCAACTGCCAACCAGAATGATAAAAACTAATAATAATCAAGTTTTATTTGCTTCTTACTTTTCATACTGACATTAATGAAACGAGAACCAGAATGATATTAATTGACTGTAATGACTTAGCTGAAATAAGTTGAAGCGATGCAACCTATTAGTTCTTATGGGATAAAATGTAAATTATCACTGGCTACATTAAAATGGTTTATGATTGTTTGGATAAAATGGAACATTGATTTTGCAAAGTGGGTATTCCCTGTTAGTTCAATACTTCATTTCTAGAGATTCATGCAGTGTGTCTAATGTGTTTACTGCCACTGGGACTGGAAAATAGTCCAGTGTTGGCATAGCTGTGCATTAGCTGGCAGGTCTCCCCTAAAAATACAGCAAAATTTATTATCTTTTACGTATGTCTGTTTAAGTTATAGGCTCATTTAATATAATCTTAATACTCCTGGCTGAACTGCCTTCATAAGCCAGCAGCCAACAGGCACTGAATCCTAAATATATTCCATATACAGTTGAATCTGAGATTAATTTTAGGCAAGGTTTACTTTGGGCGGGAAAGCAGATTAGAGGATAGTCTATTTATAAACAGTTAGTTTAGGAGCTCTGAAAAAGCAATCTATTTTGTTTAAAATGTAACGAGTGTTTTTGGAACTTTGTTAGGGCTTATAAGTACTGTATGTAAGATTGTTTTAAACACTGACAGTTATTTATAATTTCACAGACCATGTAAGAATACACTTCTACTCGTTTTTCTGTGCTTCTTTTTCTCTTAGAAAACACTGCTGTCTGAACCAAATACTCAGTCTTCAAAATCTCCTTCTCTTTCTGCAAAGCACCAACACCAGCCTAGTGCGGCTTCAATACTTGAAAGTCTTTTCAGGTCTTTTGCTCCAGGAATGTCTACCTTTAGAGTGCTTTATAATCTTGAGGTAAGAATGAAATTGCGGGTAGAGAAAGGTCAAAGTTAGACTTATAACACCTGTTTTGCCTATTTGTACAGTTCCCATTATCTTCATGTGAGGCTAGAACAGTTTTCTGTCTTAAAACTATGGGAAACTGTCAGTCACTAAAAAAGGTATTGAGTTAACTAGAGCAATGCTTACTCGCTAGGAAACTTCTTAATACCATAAAATAATACATTTATTCAGTGTTTGCTATGATCACTATAGCAAAATTTGGTAGATTTGCAATTATTCTTATTATTTATAGTAATTAAAGTGTTTATAGTAAGTCTGGTTACTGTAATGCAGTATAGATCAATCAATTATTTTAAAATGAATTTTTTCATAAACCAGGAGTAAACAACGAAATGTAACTTAGTCCACTCCTTTGAACTATAATTTGTACCATCCTTATCTCTGGTACGGCTGCCTAAAATGAATAAGATATTAAGTCCTGCATTTCAAAAAGGCACCAATTTCCATATTTTATATTAGTGCCATGTTTTTGCTTTAGATTATCTTTTTTTAGAGGCCTCCTTAGAGATTCTGCAAGCAAATAACTCTTTATTGTTTGCCTTGCATTGATGATACATATCACTCATCATTTTATAATTTTGTGTTTCCATTATATTTATGTACTATAAGTATCAAAATGTCTCCTAATTGCTCCTTGAAATGGGTGTTTGGTACTGAATTAAAAAGCTTTGTTAATGTTCAAGATGCTATGTTATTACTTGTATTGATTCACTTCCTGCTGACCATTATAACTGGTGAGTGGGAAGTGGATCAAAACCCTAACCCCAACCCTTTGAATTCAGATGATTGTTTTTAATTGCATAATATTCTGAATAGTATTCAACAGTAGATATTGCTGCCTATTGCCAAGTAGGAAATCATGCAAACTATTTGGTGAGATAGGCTTAATTGCATTTTTCTGAAATTATGAATATTTTTAGGTATTGAGTTCCAAGCTAATGCCTACAGCAGATGATGAAATGGCAAGAAATTGTGCCAAATCGTTTTGTGAAAACTTCCTTAGAGCAGGAGGATTGAGGTTGGTTTTTAAATATTGCAATCAGCTGAAGGGTTACCTAAGGCCAAACTGTTGAATGTTTACAAATCAGTTGAAATTAAATGTTGTAACTTAATTTTTGGGCAACTATTCTGAATGTGATAGGAATATAAGTTACTTCGTCTTACTAATTCATTTGTTTATATACAATTCTTACTTTCTAAGTAGCTTTCAAACTTACATACATGGTAGTGGTCAATTTTACTGAAAGTATTTGTCTTTTCTTTTCACTTATGGGTCTTTTGTAAATAAGCTGTCTGTAGGGGTACCAACTACAACTGATTCTCAGTCTTTAATTTGGTCCTAACCTGTGCATAACTGTTATGAGGCTGATTTCAGAAAATAAGTCCCATTACAAGAAAGAAAATGAAGCTGTTATTTAAATAATTTGTGATAAATGGTGCTTTTTTCCAAAAAATAGTTTTGCTGAAATTTGAAGCTATTACAAGTATCAAGATCACTAAGGAAACCATACTAACACTGGACATATTCTGCATATATTTGGTCAGTTGACCAGTATTGTGGCTTGTAAAACTGTAGGGATTAGCCAGGGAAGATGATGAAAATTCTCAATCATCTAGGTAGAATTATCTGGAAGTTGAATCCTGCAACTGAACTTCTTTTCTTGGTTTGAAATATTTCACTGCTTATCCAAATAGACTGAGGAAACCACTTGGATAAACAGCGAAACGTTTCAAACCAAAAAGAAAAGAAGCCGAGTTGCCATGACTCAACTTTCAGACATTAGACAGGGATGTTCCAGAAATGTTAACTACTGCATCTCGTATACAACTTAGCAACTGAAGTACAGTGAATCAGCCATTATTCAGGGAAAGGAGAGGAAGGAAGGAGTATTACTTTGTCTATACCAAAAAGTAGAATTTTACATCATTGGAAGTAGAACATTTGGGACAGTTAATTCTGCCAAGTGATCAAATGAATCATTTAGCAGACTTCTGTTTGTAAGAAGTGGTGTAATTTTTCATGCAGTTAAACAAGCAAAGTTCAGTTTTGATACTTTATTGTGAAAATAAATATTATGTCTCTCATCACTAGTTTTCTACACATTTAATTATTTAAAGAAAGCTAATGGTTTTGTTTTCTAGTTTGGTAGTGAACGTCATGCAGAGAGATTCCATCCCCTCAGAAGTGGACTATGAAACCAGACAGGGAGTGTATTCCATCTGTTTGCAGCTAGCAAGGTATCTGCTTGATTTGCTCAGATATTTGTAATATACTGAATCGTTTGATCTTAATGTAGTCAGTGCTCTTCAGAGTTCAAATGGCACATTCTTTTATGTTTAGGTTTTTGCTTGTTGGGCAAACAATGCCAACTTTATTAGATGAAGATGTGGCTAAATATGGGGTGGAAACACTTTCTTCACGCCCTTTCCGTAACGTGACTCGACAAACTACGAGGCAGATGTCCATTTGTGGAACTCCGGAGAAGTCTTCATATCGGCAGCTGTCTGTTTCAGACAGGTCCTCCATTAGAGTAGAGGAAATAATTCCTGCCGCACGAGTCGCAATACAAGTAAGTAACAGCAACAGCTCTACTAAAATAAAAGGTTACATATTTTTTGTGTAGAATGTTAATAGACTGATCACAACAGTCCTCTGTTTTTTGGTTACCTGAAGTGTCACCTTGCCTTTTTATTTCAAGCAAGAAAGAATTTCCTTTCTCTTTACAGACTATGGATGCCAGTGACTTCACGTCTACAGTTGCTTGTTTCATGCGACTCTCATGGGCGGCGGCTGCAGGACGCCTTGATTTGGTGGGGAGCAGCCAGCCAATAAAAGAAAGCAACACCTTGTTCCCTGCTGGGATTCGTAATCGGCTTAGCAGCTCAGGTACTGCATTGGCTTAATTTAATTGAAAAAGCAGAGAATTTGTTCTCCATAAGACATTTGATTCTACCAGTAGCTAATTCAATCCAGACCTGAGAGAAATGTAAGACTGAAAAGGAAGATGCTTTTACATGAACTCTCTTTTCAATCTGTTGCAGGAAGCAATTGCAGTTCGGGAAGTGAAGGGGAACCAACCACGCTACATGCTGGAATCTGTGTGAGGCAGCATTCAGTCTCCACCAAAGACGCACTGATTGCTGGAGAGGCTTTGTCTCTATTGGTTACATGTCTACAACTTCGTAGCCAACAACTAGGTAAGCTTGTGGGAACCTGTTGCAGTTATATTTAATGTCCCTTCTGTTAATAATTGTGCTACATAAAGGGGGTCTTACTACATTGTGAAGATTCAACCCAGTCATCCCAAATTTTGTTCTTATCCTTTCCTTATTTCTACCATATTAATGCTTGCATTTTGCTATAGGAACATGTACTTGCTCAGGGTCTTGGGAGCTGGTCAGCTCATAACTTATATGGTATAAATACTATATACACATAGTCCTCGACTTACGTCTGCAATTGAACCCCAAATTTGGTTGTTAAGTGAGCTTTGTCCCATTTTACAACCTTTCTTTCCAAGTTGTTAAGGGAATCACTGAAGTTGTTAAGTTAGTATAACATAGTTGTTAAGTGAATCTGGCTTCCCTATTGACTTTGTCAGAAGGTTGCAAAGGATAAACACATGACTTTGAGACACGGCAATTGTCATAAATACATGCCAGTTGCCAAGCATCCAAATTTTGATCATGTGACCAAGGGGATGCTGCAGCAGTAATACATGTGAAAAACAATCGTCACTTTTTTCAATGACATTACAACTTCAAATGGTCACTAAATGGTTATGAGTCAAGGACCATCTGTGTGCATATTTTCTGAAATGACATATTAATGCTAATAGTATAAAATTATGCAACATATTTAAAAAAACACCTTGAAAACAGAGGATGTTTTTATCTTAGGATCTTTCTACAATCTCCCTTGTGTTGCTGATTTTATCATAGACATACTGCTGGGTTCACCAAGTGCTGAGGTGAGTAGTTTGCGTTTCTATTTCTAAGATTTTTTTTTTCAGATTATTGGCAACATAAACATCTTTTAGATGGACAGACCTGTATAAGGGACAAGTGGTAAATATTTGCTGCTGACATAAGCTACTTTTACACGATCGATACATGCTGCATATAACTCCTAGGATAAGAGAGCTGCACTTGTGGGAGGACACACATACATTATTTTAAATGTTATTAATGCATGTGTACAAGTTTGAAATCAAAAATATATTTGCTTCATGCAGAATGTAACTTGTCAGCATTTCTTCTATAGAGAAATATTATCCAGTTAGAAATGTATTTAATCTTAGTTCTATTTAATGTTACTGTTAGCATGGTAGTATAGCTTTAAAAAAAAAAAAAAGACATCAATTGATTTCTGGTTTGCAGACCACTAGCAAGGGAGACTGTAATGATTGGTGGTAGAACTGCCAATCAGAATTTCTAAACCAAAAAAGTAACCTAGTGGGGGTAGCATAACAAAAAGATAGTACAGTAAAAGAAAAGAGGCATAAAAGGCATTTCAGATGAATCCATGCTAAAAAGCTTAGCTTAATGTGCAGTGAGCAAATTGCGAAGCTGGTTTTCCAGATTCCTAAAGCACTTCTGTTTCAAAAGGTTTGTGACCAGATACTTGCTTTTCTTTTTTTTTCTAGATTCGTCGTGTTGCATGTGATCAATTATATACCCTTAGTCAGACAGATACATTGGCTCATCCTGAGGTTCAGAAACCCAACCAATTCCTCTTGAGTGTCATTCTTACAGCCCAGCTGCCCCTTTGGTCACCTACCAGCATCATGAGAGGAATCAACCAGAGGTAACAGAATTAAACAGAGCTAAACATAAGCATTTGTCTGAAACATATACTTAAATGAAAATAACTCAGCAAGAGAAGCAAAATAGAAGTGCTAGAAGTGAACTGAACGTGTTCCATCTCCTGTGGATGCTGTCATATAGAAATTGTTGGGCCCTTATATACCCATTTCTTCATGTAAGATTTTTTTAAATGGACGGTTGAAGAAAGTAATTTGGGATAGCCTTTTGCCAAGTTAATGCATTCTTAACTATGTAACTGTATAATATGCATAAACAAAATAGGTTAAACTAATAATTATGAATTGCATTCCTTCCCTTGATTCATTGTTGTGGTGTGCCATAACACAGGTTTCTAAATAGCTTCCATTTAGCATGGTAAAATAATTTAAATGCAAAATAAGGTGTTAAATCTTGAAGTCAAAACAATGCCAGCAAAAAGTAACTGTCATGGATAACAGACAAGTCAGATTTTAAACTGGTTTCACATTTGGGGAACATTATTTGCCCAGAAAGGGGTGCTATGGAGAGATTGTTGAACAGCTAGACAGTTATTATCCTTTGGTATAATATAAGAATCACTGAATGAATGGTTGTTAAGTAAGAACTTTCTGTATAAGTTAAGTTGTACTAGAAAAAAGGAGACCTAGTTTCAGATCCATCTTTACCTGTAAAAAGTCACTAGGTAACTTTAAGATAATTATCTCTCAGCCCAATTTATCCACAGTTTAATGTAGAAGAAATTAAACATAAAAGTACTGTTATGCCCCCCCCCCCCCGAGGTCATGGAGAAAAGATGGGGTTGTATAGTGGATGAGTGGGTTTCAGTCCTTTAACTGTTCAGTATCCTCCTCTGCTGTTGAAAGAATCAAATCTAACATTTCTTGTGTAGGACTGCTGATATGTTGGTTCATTCAGTATTTATCAATATAATCATAACTGATGAATGGATTTATTGAAAACCCCAGGATAAATTTTTCCCAAGGCAATCCTTTTGAGAGTCTTCAGTGCCAAGTCTGTGATCATTTAATTACTTCAAGAGGGAGGTGATAAATTGTAGTAACACACAGCAGCATCTCCAGTTATTGTAAATTGGAAGATTGCTTTTTAAAATTATGGTTACATTTTTAGTTTAAAAATGTCATCCTGTTGAACATCCAGGAATAGCTTTAAAAAGCATTAAAACCAGTAGCAAATCCTAGGTTGGTTTTTAAGGAAGATTTTAAGCTGTTGTAGTTTTGTAAACCCAATATAGGCCAATTTTAAGTTCCTAATTACAAAAATTACAAGAAAAATGCAACTTTATTTTTTAATAAAAAATGTGCATGTCTGGATTCATTAGCTCAAAGTAAAATGTTTTATGAGAAAGCAATATATGTATAAGTAAATATTTCTACAAATTATGTCATATGCTTATAAGAATCTTAATATTAATTGCTTGAATTCATTTTTAGACACTTGTCCCAATGTACAGAGTACTTTGATCTTAGATGCCAATTATTGGACGATCTTACATGTAAGTAGTAGAAACTAAAACAGTTTTAAATAGCAAAATAAAACATTATCCAAAAGATAGAATTATAGGTATATCACAACCAAAAACGTTTATTCTGAAAAGGCCAACTGACATTATTTTATTCTTACAAGTTTTCTTTGTGAACTTTGTCCTAAACTCTGTCATTTAATTCAAAATCCAGTGTTTATATTTATCCTGAACAAGCAGAATAGCAGTATCTGCTAATCCCACTTTTAAGGCTAAGGAAATAAACTCTTCTGTCTTGTTGATACAAATAACATCTTTATAGAGCTTTAATAAGTAGCCAGAATAATTCTTAAATTCTTTTTAAATGATACATAAGCTATTTAAAAATATATTTAGTTATATAAACTATATCAGTAAATGGAAAAACTATACCTTTTCAATAACTATTTCTTGAAGGATTTTTAAGATGTGAAATCATTATAATAATGTCCTATTTGAATCTGGTAAACAGAACCACATTTAAAGTTATAAATGTATTTGCAGGTTGTACGATCTGAAAGCTCTCAGTCATGTCATTTTAAGGAGTGGAACTAGGTTAATTTTTAAACTAAAATGTTCGCTTTATGTCACATGCCTTAAATTAGCATGTGTTGATTTCAACTATGTTTCTCTTTGGACTATTTGAATATAGTGGCATGCTTACTATTTTCCTTTTCCCCTTCCTTTGTTTGGTTTTTATCACATAGCTTCAGAAATGGAACAATTAAAAATTAGTCCAGCTGTTATGTTGGAAGATGAAATCACTTGGTTGGATAATTTTGAACCTACTCGTGCAGCTGAGTGTGAAACAAGTGAAGCTGACAATGTGCTATTGGCAGGACATTTAAGACTTATTAAGACTCTTCTCTCACTTTGTGGAGCAGAAAAGGAAATGTTAGGTAACTATTACTTTCCACAAACTCATATTTTAATTGCATTGTAATTTGCAATCACTTACTCTTTTGCAAAATTAATTGTAAATACAACTTTGGTTAAAATTTATGACATTCCGCTACTATCAGTATCATCTTTGTGTTTTGGAAAATAATCTTATGATGCGGAAGCTTGCAGGTAAATATTTAAAAAACAACAGTGTTACTGTACTTTTTCAGCATAGTGTGTAAAATGATACGATCAGTACAGTGTACTAAATCAAATACAAAGAAGTTTATTTCTATTGTTATTTCTGTGTTTATTCCTGTGTTAGTATCTTTATGTATATAATACTGATCCATAAACACAATAAAGGTTTTGTAGGAATTCTGTGCAAATGAGATTAAAATTTTATTCCAGGATAGATACCTAGAGAACCAAAGGGGTGTGGTCTTTAGAATAGCATTCCAAGTCCAGTAGAAAAATATCAAAGTTCCTCCTTCAAAGTCAGTGGAAGATTTCTGACAGAAGCTTGCCCTGCATACCTCCTGCCTCTGAACATTTCCAAAGGGTCTACCCACCCCACCCCCAAGATAGATAGATAAAGAATCTATGTATTCCTCTGCTGTACTTAAAATGCTGACAAAAGTTTTACACTCGATCAAGAGCTAGTATTCCCTCCTACTGTGCCTGTTTGGATGGATGGGTGGTTGGACTGAAATTCAAGCACTGCCAATACTCAACAAGTTTTCTAACTTTAATGGAACATTTTAATATGATACAGCATAAATAGGAAGTCCTCAAATTGCAGCAGTTAGTTTAGTGACCATCTGAAGTTACACCATCACTGAAAAAAGTCACACATGATCTTTTTTCCCACTTGCAGCATCCCTCTGGTCATGGGAACAAAATTCAGATGCTTGGCAACTGACTCATATTTATGGCAGTTGCAGTGTCCCAGAATCATGTGAACTTCTTTTGTGACTTTCTGACAAGCAAAGTTAATAGAGAAGCCGGATTTGAACCTGGAAAACTGTATGAGAAATAAATGTTCTTTGATCACCTGTGGTTCTAACACAGTGGTTCTCAACCTTCCTAATGCCGCGACCCTTTAATACAGTTCCTTATGTTGTGATGACCCTCAGCCATAAAATTATTTTCACATACACCTGTATTTGCATTGAAATATGTATTTTCCGATGGTCTTAGGCGACCCCTGTGAAAGGGTCGTTTGACCCCCAAAGGGGTCCCGACCTACAGGTTGAGAACCACTGTTCTAGCAACATACCAGTCTGTTCTATAAATGTTTTCTGAAAACATGTTAATGCTTAGCTTGTAATAATAGTTTTGTTTTTTACATAGGTTCATCTTTGATCAAACCTTTATTAGATGACTTTCTCTTCCGAGCATCTAGGATTATCCTGAATAGTCATTCTCCCGTTGGCAGCATTGCTGTTACTCAACAGGATTTTCACCCAAAGTAAAGCATATATTAGTGTATTGGTGTAGTAAAGAATAGTATATAGGGGATGGGGTGTATTATGTTATTTGTTCAATCAGCTGTGTCCATGTGTAAATCAAAATGGGGCCTTCTCATTTTTAAATGCCTGCATTTCCTATCATTCACTCAGCTATCTTCAAAAAAATAAATAAATTCTGACATTAAATAACTAAAATAAATGTCTTCAGGAAGGTTACTAAGGAGTTTCATGGTATCATCATTATAAATCAGTCCTAGGTCATGTATTAATATTTACCTACCTTAATAAATACCTTTGCTGAATAAAGTTAATCTGGTTGTCAGAAGAGAGAGCTCTCTTGTCTATGATGCTTTTGCTTGTTTCCCAAAGAATAGCAGAGGCATAAGCAGGCGCTTGTGCCTCTGCTATTCTTTGGGAAACAAGCACAAATATTCTACGGTTTATGTAGAGAGAATGTGGAATGGATGTTAAATTTCATTGTGCTTTTACTTTTTTAAATTATCTTGTTCTTATAATGTAATCCACCTAAAAATATTTAGAATTGAACAAATTAAAAATATGCTAAATAAATAGAATTTTCTGGATGTGTAGAGAAATGACCTTTAAAGTATTGTTTTATTCCACATTCTCAATTTTATATCACTTCATTTATCCAAATCTATTGCTATTTCTAAATAGTAATTTATTTTACTCCAATTTGATGATTTGTAATTATGTATATTTCTAGATTTCTTACAGCATAAAGTGCAGCTTCCATAGCTCCCTGGAAACTGTTAATAGGGTACTGTTTATGACATCTTAATAATTTCCACAAAGTTTGATTTAGACAAATAACTCAAGCAAGTTCATACTGAAAAAGAGCTACCAAGTCATCAATTAATATTATTAATATTGGTATGGAATTCAATTCCTCCCCATTTCTAAGATCAAATGTGCAGAATTAAATGGTAACTTGGCCCATGACCCAATAATTGTTGTCCACCATTAATTACATCCTCCACCAGATATTACTTAATAAAGTGGAATCAAAAATAACTATCTCCCTGGTCTGCATGTATAGTGTAACAGCTTTAACTCATCCAGAAAATTAAACTGATGATTTTAGAATTGCTTTGAACAGAAAGGCACTAAACCTCAATTGATTCTCTTTGGAAGCATTACTATATTTTACAAGGATTAACAGCTGAATATTGACTATTAATTGATTCCTTTGTTTTAGATGCAGTACAGTGAATAGTCGCTTGGCAGCATATGAAGTTCTAGTAATGTTGGCTGATAGCTCACCCTCAAATCTTCAGCTTATTACAAAAGAATTGCTCTCTATGCATCACCAACTTGATCCAGCACTTTCCAAGGAATTTGATGTAAGTAAACTGGCTTTTTTTAGTGCAAATAGTAATAATATTCAGAGGTTTACACAAAGTAAATATTGAATAAAATCAATATAGGTAAGTTCCATCTATTTTTCTATGTTACAATTTTTTCTTCTTATTTGCCTCTACCCCCAGTATCTCCCACCTGTAGATGGTCGATCCATTTCTGGATTTGTGGGGCTAAAAAACGGTGGAGCTACCTGTTATATGAATGCAGTTTTCCAACAACTGTATATGCAACCAGGTCTACCTGAGGTAACATTTATTCACAGTCTTGTGAAAAATGCTTTTAGCAAGCCTGTTAACTATATGCATAAAAGTT
>JANHFR010000016.1:54789-68965 GCA_032468015.1 Mimophis mahfalensis | reverse complement strand
GAGATGAGCACTGCCCCCTAGAGTCGAGAACGACTAGCACATATGTGCGAGGGGAACCTTTACCTTTACCTTTAAACTAGATACATTATCTCTGCTGAATCCTTAATGGACTTTCGTTGACAAAGACTGAATGACAAGACTTTAGGGATTTGTTTATGGGGATAATATCCCATCTCTTACTCAAAAGAGGTGAAAAATTACTATACTTGTGAACACTTGTGATGAAGATAGGAAGCAACTTCTTCAAATACATCTTTTCCTTACTACATTCTTATTTTTTCCCATTTCTCTCTTTCTTTTTTTAGTTTTTAATAGTTTTTAATGTTTTAATTGTAATATTTAATAAAATTACTATTAAAAAAGCAATTACAAAAGTGGATGGAAAATATGAACCATCATATAGAACAGACCCAGGTAGGATGCATAATGGTTTTTCCTGCCATGATTCTTCTAGAGCTTAAACAACCTGCTTAACTTTATCATTCATTCATTCATTCATTCATTCATTCATTCATTCATTCATTCATTCATTCATTTAACATATCATGATGTTACATTAGCCAGGAGACTACAATGCTAATCCAGAGTACTAGTTTGGCTGCCTAAGACTGTTAACCCTGTTCAGTTCATGCTCCTGTGCTTTCCAAGGTGTGCAGCAGGAGACGACCTAGATATGCATCAGAAATAAAGATGAACACCATCCTGCAGCATCATCTGGGGCACTGTCCTTCCACTGAAGCTGCCTCTCAAACAGGCATCACAACTGGGCAAGTCCAGCACTGGCAGGATTCTAAATGTCCACATGAAGCACCAAATCATTTTCCCACCTAAATGGTACCTATTTATCTACTCGGATATAAATAACAGACTGCTAGGTGGGCAGAAGCTGAGGCAAGTGACAGGAGCTCACCCTCCATGCAGTGCTAAGACTTGAACCGCTGGATCAAACACCATTTCTAATGTTATTAAGCCACTGACCCACCAAACCTCACTTACGACATTGTGAATAGTTAGGATACAATTGGCATATATATTAGGAGAATTTGGATTTCATCTTTCTTTTCATTTGAAATCATTATGGAAAGTAAAATGGGGGAGTGAGCCAATAATGGTTGCCTTCCAATTTCTTTGCCACTCATGGTCAGTTTCACTCAGTCCTTCTTTGGCTTGATGCCCCCTAAAACATTGGCACTTACTCTCTACTGAAGGCACATTGGTAAGCCAGGATGTTGGCAGAATCCTGAATTCTCATGAGCTGTTCCGGATTTCCACCATGGAGAAGAGCGCCTGCACAGCATAAAGTGTAGCAGAATACAGGATCTTGTAAGAAAAAAGGTGAAAATCTCCTTGACTGCAGTTTGTGTATATCCATTGCTTATTCTGGGTCACCAATATTTGTGGAGCAAGAAGAGTTAATGGACTGGCAAGTCCAATCTTATTTCCTGAGCAGAAGGCAGTGTTGTGTTAGGCTCCAAATAGCAATAGGTCTCCTTGCCAGAAGAAGACTAAAGCAAATAATTTGGGAACAAAGTGAAATTCTACGACCTGCCTTTTTCTTCCAAAAAGAAGAATGCCAGTTGCTTCTACTACTAAGAAAAAAATAGGATGCTTTGATATCGTAACTGAAAGAAACTACTATAGTAGTGGTGGCAACCCTTTTTGGCACTGGGTGCCAAAAATGGGAGCAAGTGAGTGCATGAGTGCCCCCGCATGCTGGAAACCAAAAGATCACATGATCTTCCAGTTTCTGGAGCTTCTGAACATGCACACAAGACCAACCTGGAAGAGCAATGGGTAACAGCTCTGCATGCCCGGAGAAATGGCTATGCTAAAAAAAAAACCACCACAATTAGATAGCCACAATATACCACCCATTCAGTGCTTGAACCATCCGGGAAACATCCTGGTATAGAATTTGCTGCCTTGATAGTCTGTCTGCTATTATAAGAAGGCCACTGATGTTGTTTTCATTGTTTTAATGGAGGACAATTAAGGAAAGTGATGGTAAATTCCTTCCATTCATTTGTCTTCTCATTGGATGTCTCATTCTACTATGAAAATGACCACCATTCTCTAAGTTGGGGTGGATGGAATTGAGCAAATGCAGGCATCAGAGTGGAACAGTAGGTTAAACCACTTACCAGGTTCCCAAGTAACAGGTTGCCTATGACCCCTTGGTTGGATACTTCTGAACTTGGTTCTAGCCCTTTTCAGAAAAAGTGCTAAACCTGTGTCCAAAAATAGCCTTTTTTGACAAGTGAAAGTGGAGGACCAATAATGATATGATTCCAATACTGCCTGGATCAATGGATAGTGTACCTCCGCATATTTGTAAGACACCATGTTGGAGAAAACTGCCTTTTGGGCATAAGGAAGAAAAGATTTTTTTAGATTTCTAAAGGGAAAAAAAAAATAGCATTTATGAGATAAGATCAATTTGTTGCAGTTTGGCTATAGGAGGAATAAGCAGCAGGAGAATAAATGGAAAATGCACAATCAAGTTGTCCAACGTTGTTATTGTTATTAAAAGGCTGCTGCTACTTAATGTCTGTATTTGATCCGGTATTTGATCCGGTGTAAGGGATAGGACTATCAAATGTGGGGTACAAAAATCTGAAAAACCATTAGATGGCAGCCACAATTCCATTTATTGCGACTCCTTTCTGCCCTCTAGTAGTTTTCTGGATGTTTGCATCCAAATATGATCACTCTAGTTCTAGTTTGAGATCATTTATGAACATATAAATAACCAGATTTGCATACAATGCAAAGTTACTGAGAATAATGGCATTTAAAGTTAACCATGAATGGTCCAGAATGGTCCAGAATAGTTCTGGATGAAGAGACTAGAACTGTGCTTGAAGATGTGTGACCTCAACTCCCAGAATTCCCCAGCCAGCAGAGAGTCCAAGTCCATACATCTTAAGTAACTAAAGTTGAGACACTGGGCTAGAGGTTTAGTAAATACAAACAGATACAAAATAATCCTTGATTCTGTCTCTGTGTTACTATACTATAGCCTGCACTATGCTATGCTAATACTAATACTGTACTGTACTGTACTATACTCCATACCATAACATTCCAAAACATAACATAACGTAACGTAACGTAACATAACATAACATAACACAACATAACATAACATAACATAACAAACATACTATGATGGTCCCCAACCTTCGTGACTCGGTGGTCCGGCGGTGGGAGGGGAACTGGACTGCCTGAGTGGCGGGCCAATGCGCGTGCACAGTTTGATGTACAAGCAGTGAGCCAGTGCACACATGTATGCATGTGCAGCTCAACTTGCACAAGTAGAGCTGCATGCTTGTGTGCACATCCACAAGCCCACCGCTTACACAAATCAAGCTGCATGCATGCTGGCCCGCTGTTCACATGGCCTGGTTCCAAATAGGCCATGTGGGCTGCAGCCTGGGTGTTGGGGACCCCTACCATACTATACCATACCAATTGATTGAGTAAGTGTCACCAAGTTGTTTTCGATTCCTAGCAACTGGAGGATGGATGGATGGATACAAACTAGTATAGATAGTACAGGTAGTCCTGGCTTAGTGATAGTAGAGGTAGTGGAAGTCATGTAAAGGCTGTACACAGGGACATCACATATATAATATCTAATTCTCTCTGCTCTGAAAGTTTAAGGGAAGGTGGACCGTGCCATTCTGAAGGATACCCAATGGAGTGTGAGTGAACATTTTTCCACTAGAGGGCAGACTGGCACAAACTTACCAACTGAAGGGCCCAGTTTTGGTTCCAAGATAGGGAATATAAATAACCAAGAACCAAATTTAATCAGAAGACGCCTGATGAAATTGCTGAGAAGACCATGACTCATTCCTATCCTATTGATTTCAGCAGATTTATTCTAAATATGATTTCATTCAGCCTATTGTATTTTGGTTTTTTAGTGCCTCACCTTTGTCCTTTCCTGGGTAGAAATGCTTTAAGAAGTACTGATATGTACGTATGTATTTAATTACTTTTTTACACCTTAATCATCTTTCCTTGCGAGTGTGTTGAGCACGATTCCTACAGGAACCTAAGTCATCATCACACAGTTTTCTTATGAATTAGCATGTGACAGAAACCCTGCTGCAAGTCTTATAAGCAATGATGGGGCTGAATTAAGTGCATTTAACTAATTATGGCTTATTCAGTGACTATAGTTAAATGAATAGTGGCTTGATGTTTTAATTAATGTGTGATTTAGTTTACTATCATCACTCCTTAGGACAGGGGTGTCAAACTCGCGTTGTCACAGTGGCATCAATGACGTATCGTGGCTTTTTCCCCCTTTGCTAAACCAGGCATGGGTGTGCCTGGTGCATGACGCATCTGGCCCATAGGCTACGAGTTTGACAGCCCTGCCTTAGGAGAATGAGTACAGGAAGTCCTCGACTTATGACCTCAGTTGGGACAGGAACTTCTGTTGCTAAGCAAGACAAATGGTCAGTAAGTCGTGCCTGATTTTGCAACCCTTGTTGGCATGTTTGTTAAGTAAATCACTGGTTGCTAAGTGAATCATGCAATTGTTAAATCCATCTTCTTCCATTGACTTTGCTTGTCAGAAGCTGTCTGGGAAGGTTGCAAATGATGATCATATGACCCAGGGATGCTACAACTGTGGCAAGTACATGCCAGTTTCCAAGCACCTGAATTTTGATCATGTGACCATAGGAACCCTGTGACAGTCATAAATGTGACGATTGGTTGTAAATCACCTTTTTCAGTACTCCTGTGGCTTTGGTCATTAAACAAACAGTTGTAAGTCAAGAATTACTTTATCTCAGCATTTACAGTTTCCCTTCTGTTTTTCTTTATGAAAGGGGAAAGCAAAAATATGGGTTGAATTCATTTGCAGATGAATAGGAAGCATGGATGGTATTTAGCGGAAACACTTAGGCTTTTCCCTGCCTTTCTGACGGAAACTTTTTCCCATGTCTGACAGCCCTCGGGTGCGAGGTTGCAATGTAGGCTAAGGGTTCAATTCTCTTCCCCTCCCCTTGTTTCTACTCTCCCTGTGCTCAACAATGTTTCCAAGGCTGCTGTTTGCAGGAGGAGGGTCAAAAAAGTCAAGATGGCACCCTTGACCATCTGATGGCAGCCTCCTTCTCTCATATGCATTGTATGCCCAATGCTCCTTTTAAAAAGGGTGAGGACTTCAATTGCCATCACCATCTTGACTTTTTTGCCATAGCGATACACTCCCTTGATACTTCCGTTACCAGGATACGTTGCATCTGATTTGGCTAGGCCACAAAAGAAAGAATCATCCGGGTCTCTGGTGCTCTCTGAGCTTGGTGGTTTTCTTGCATTACCCAACTAAATGACATCATCAGTGCATTGATGAAAACCACCAAGCTCAGAGAGCACCAGAGATCCCAGAGTTCAACCTTCAGCTACCAATATTCTCTTCTGTCAGTACAATTAATAGATGCATTTTGCAATTCAGATTAAACATCCTCATTTCACACTATAAAATATACTTCCTTCTTGGCCTCTAAGTATTCTGCTGCCAAATGAATCCTTTTCCCAGATAAAAGGTGCAAGATTTTTTTTCCACTATTTCTTTTTGCTCTGCAGAGTTAGGTAACCCCAATCCTGCAAGCCCTTTTCCCCCAATAGCCAAAGTACCATCTGCCTTAGCAGCCCCTACTCCCACATTCCCCAACCTGACAACCTCCAGTTCTACCAGATGTGGGGACTGCAGCTCCCAAAATTCCCAGCCATTCCAGCCTTCACTTGCTGCTTATAGTAATGATTTGCTCAGGGTTGTTTTTTCACTCCAAATGTTCCTGATTTTAATTTCTACTCAGGTGAGCTATTTCTGTAATGTAACTAATTGGCTTGGCTCCTTCGCCCTAGGTCAAGGTTATTTCCAAGGCTGTTGATGGTTGCCTCAGCCTTGTCTACAAATAGGAAGCTTACAACTTGGGCACTTAAAAAAAATGTATGTTTTAATTTTATGCAGGAATGTCCCTCTTCCTATAATACTTAATCCCTATGGATATCCAGGATTTGCCCTACTTCAGTGAAACTCCATGAGCCAGATGATTTTGTAGGAAGGGACATACTTCTATACATGGTACTAAGCCATGGGTTGTTGGATCGGTGGCAATTTTTGACATTCACACAATATGCCAAAACTAAACCACCTTCTGTCTTAGCACAACATGTGAATGCAGCCATTAGGCCAGAATGAATTCTTTTTTTTACTACTTATCAAGTGAACCTCACCCAGGTGTGGTGTGCTTAGAAAATAGACTGAGTTCTGCTCAATCTGGGAGTCTCTGCGAGGGATGAAGAAGGTGGCACAGTCACACAATTGATGCCACATCCCTTTTTAATGTGCACCATACATGCAATGCACATTAAAAAGGGGTGGGGATTATGATGTACATTCCTCCCAGGATCATTGGAAAGTTTTGGTTAGTTCAACCAAGATTAAGGTGGTTACATGTTTTGAGACCATGGGTAAGTATCCCATTGGGCTCTTTTAGATTGGCAAGTATGATAGCCAGAGAAGTTTCAGAGTAAAGAAAAAGTCATGACAGAGAATAAGTAAGTAGATACATACACACCAACAACCGTAGCAGTGATACCCTTCGTCACCATGGGGTAATCTCAAAAACACTCCCAAAATAAACAGAAATAAATTCTCAGGCAGCTTTAGATAAAAAGGACAAAAAAGAACCTTCTTTTGTAAGGAAAGTCAGTGCGAGAAAATGCAAGCCCACAACTTTTCCTAGAGCAAATCTGTCTATATAGAAACGTGCAGTGGCTTCTCTTACCAACTTCCTATGGCCAGACCAAACGGCCACTGGGCCAATCCATTAGCAGATGCATTTCAGCAGGGAACAGGGTACCATCCAAACAAAAGGGCCTTGGCCATACACTGCTAACCTAAGATCACTAATCCTTCTATGTAAGCACCAGGCAGATATCAAATAAACATTCAGTGGATCATATCTATTTTGTTTGGTCTTGCTGGATGCAGAAAAGATCACACTGATTTTATGGGCATTAATAAATGGTTGGAGAGTTCTTTATTTGGAATGTCACCCAGGAGAGATCTGAAGAAAGAGCAATTCCCATTAAAAAAAAAAACTACCTAAGCACTGTAAAAAAAAAAACAACAACAACTCTGTACTATGATAGAGAGCAAAGAAACCAGTTCAAAGATGTTTTGAAAATTGCTAAACAGAGTAAACTTTTCTTTTTCCTAAGAGTTTATGTTCTCTGAGTACAATGTTTAGGAAACATTCATTTTTCCACCTTTCACTTCTTCCTCCACTGGCAAAGCTCCCTTGTGGTTGTCTAAGCAACACTGTTTATGACTTTGCTTCCTTTTTCTATATTAATTCCTCCATAGAGGAGCATAGGATCAAACCCAGGCATAGCTCCAAGCTCTGAAGGTCACCGTGCAACTTTTACTGACTTTATGTCAAGAGGATAAATATAAAAAAGCAGCCAATGCCCAGAAAAGATGGGAAAAAAGATAAATAATATGATAAGATTATTTTAACAAGCTGCTGAAAATACACAACTCCAGTTTTCCAGCAAGTATGCTGACATCTACTATACTTCTAATTCTAATTCAAGGTCACTTAGATCCAGATTATTAGCTGGGTGTATTGGCACCACATTGGCATCTTTTTCCAGACATTCACCCTAACAATGTGGAGCACCCTCTCACGGTTGTCTGTTTTCCAGAAATAAACAAACATGAGTTGTTCCCTTTGGTGAAGTTATCTGCTACATGTCTTGTCTACTTTTCAATGAAGGATTGGCAGTAACTATATAAAGAAGAAATGGCAGAGGGGAGATATGATAGCAGTCTTCAAATATTAGAAGATCTGTCACAAGGAACAGGCTGTGGATTTATTCACCAGAACTTCAAGTTAGGACAAAAAAACCCCAGTGAACTGATGTTTTACAGATTGATAACCAATTATAAAAAGCCATGAGAACTATTAAGCAATGATATAGACTGCTTAGGAAACTTATGAGTGGCTCCAACTCTGGACTTTTTCCAGAATATTTGACAGTTGTTTGGGAAGATGTGATATTCCTGCCTTGCGCAGGGAGGATGGATTAGAAGAATCTCCAAACTTTTTTTCCACCCCAAAGTTTCTTTGACATAAAATCTACCTAGCTCCTTGTTGATTATTCCCCTTAGTTAGAATCTATCGGTAGAAGCTGTAATTCTTATTCTTCCTTGCAAGCCTGATGGTCCTTTCAGTTTTAAAGATGCTTGGTACATCTTTCAGGAACATATTGCAGCTTCAGGAGACGATAGAGTTGACATCTCCTAGATGAAACAGTTCCATCAAAGGAAAGCTAACTTTGATTCCACTTACGTATCTAAGCATTTATTTTTGTATGTCACTTTGGATTCCATTGTGGGGCAACAGAAGTAGTCATCCCTTTGCCAAATCCCAATCAGAATCCTTCTTCTTTAGAAGAAATCAAAAGATGAGACAAAAAATTCCTCAAATGAAGGTAAGGCCATGATGGCCAAGTCTTAAATTACTGCCACTCTAAAGGAAATTATCAGAGATGCAGATCACAAGCCTCAAGCCTTAAACGAGGAGGGAGAGGTTGATCAGAACTGTCAGATTGGGTAAAAGCTTTTCAAAAAAGCTGGAAAATATGAAAAATAGCCATGAATAAGAACATCTGAGCATTTGATAAAGCTTACGTGAGCTTGAAGCATAGCTTTGAAGGACGTTTTGGGGTCATTAACTAGGTTTTTCTGTTTAATATAAACAAGGCATCTCAAATGTCTGTTGACATGGTGAGCAGCTGCATTACCTTTGTCAGTGCAACTTATACTAAAAGAAAACTCTTCAGCTAAACATTCAAAGTAGATGTCATGTCTGGCCATCATTACTTCTCATTTGTGCTACTGCAGTGCACTCACCGTAAAACTTCCTTTACAAGATGTTTGGAAACAGCAGCCAATCTAATCCAGAAAGTTATGGGCAGGGACAATATAAGCAACCTAAGACCCCTTTGACAATTTGCTGTGACTGTTTCTTATAACCCAAAATATCCCTCAAGGCTGCGCTTGAAGCTTGCGTAAGCTTTATCAAATGTACCAAAGTACAACTCTCAGAATTTTCCTGTCAGAATTATTACTGCGAAAAACTCAGGGTAACAAAACCACATCTGGAGGTTATTAAAGTTGACAAAAGTTGTTCTACAAGGCTGAAGTTAGAAATGTGAACTGTCATCCAGGATAGAACAGCCACATTTGGAAGGAAGATGAAAGAGGCCTTCTAGATTAATGTTCCGGTTGAGACCTACAGGATGTACCCTCTGAACTACATAGCTGCATACATACCTGCCTTCTTGCAGGCGTGTTAGCTTGTATTTGCAAACCATTCCATCCTTCTGACTCTGGGCAGCAAAGTAAATCAACCATAAAACTAAATAGTATGTTAATATAGTAAAACATAATCTCCTCAAATCATCCAAGACCAAAGACAACTTAAACAGGATGGTCTTCAAAGCCTTGTGAAATGCAAGAAAGGTCAGGTCCAAATGTACTTTGGGGAAGTAAAGAATAAAAGAACTGCAGTGGAAATGGGCTGGTCACCTAGTAAGAAGAACTGATGGCAGGTGGACCAAGGTAGTCATAGAACGGATCCCACTTGATAAAAAGTGTCCACCAAAGAGACAAAATAGAGCGACCAACATCAGCAAGTATTGAGGGCCCAGCTGGCAAAAGAAAGCTCATGACCATATCAGCTGGAAACATGCGGAAGAGGCCTTCAACCTGCAGTAGATTGTGGCTAGAATAATGATGATGATGATTCCAAAATGTAAGGGCTAGAACTACAGGTAGTCCTCGACTCATAATAGTTTATTGAGTGACCATTCAAAGTAAACAATGGTACTGAAAAAGTGACTTATGACCATTTTTCACACTTATGACCATTGCAGCATCCCCCTGGTCACATGATCCCCTTTTGCAATCTTCTGACAAGCAAAGTCAATGGGGAAACCAGATTTGCTTAGCAAACTGTATTACTAACTTCAACGATTGTAGCGATCACTTAACAATGGTGACAAGAAAGGTTGTAAAACAGGGCAAAATGCACTTAACAAGTATCTTGCTTGGCAACAGAAATTTTGGGCTCTGCAAAGGTCTGGCCCCATGGTCCACACTACCTCAAAAGGACTGGGGCCTTCAGCAGATCTTCTTTAGATGTGTGGTAGATGAAGATAAGTTTTTGTTGTCTAATCTTAAAACTTCAAATGTTGCTTTCGGTTTAAAGGCCAGATTTTAGTTTTAAAAATTTAACAAATTATAAACTAATATATTTTAAGGGAAGAGGACCAAAACAATATCCCACACCAGCTGATGTGTTTTGGACCATTGCTGTTATCTCAATGGAAATATCCCTTTTTAAAAAACAAAAACAAACCAACAAGAGGATAGTATAGACATCTTGGTTGGATATTGATCATGTATTTCTTTGCCCTAATCCCAAGGGGTGATGGCTGGCTATGGTTATTAGTCATTTTGCCAAAAGTATCCTTACACATAATATGTAACTACGGTAATCCTTGGAAAGCGATGGCCCATACTGAGCTCCATTTAATGCCTATATTAATTAGCAAACCCTCCACATTTATAGCAGAGAATAAAGAGAAACACTTGATAATCCATAGCTGTTAAAAGCCAAAAATCTCACATGACTAAATCCTGAGGCAGAAATAGGATAACTTGGCTGTATATAGCAGAGGTGGTATTTGGCCAGTTCCGACAGGTTCCGGAGAACCGGTAGCAATAATTTTGACTGGTTCAGAGAACCAGCAAATACCACCTCTAATTGGCTGACAGCATAGCCACACCCACTAAGCCACACCCACAGAACTGGTAGTAAAAGAAATTGAATCCCACCACTGGTATATAGTCAGCCCAAAGTTACTCCATTTGTTTTGAGAAGTATCACTTTTTTTTTGTATGCAGGAAGACGTATTTTTGTCTTAGGGTCTGGCATTCAAAAGGATGATGAAATTGTTAAGAATTAATTCAGAAACAGATCAGTGTAGGCAATTCCTAAGTCTTTTCCTTCTAAATACAAGTTGCTAGCGAAATACTTCTCAGTGGGACTGCTTTCCAAATATTGATATTGCATAAGACCAAAGCTTGAGGCGGCCTAGTTAGAAATGGATAAAGTGAACATCAAGTCCTCCTGCCACAATTTGTCAGATTTTGAACTGCCATAGTCCCGCAGCTGCCCCGAAGCGCTGCTTCTTTTCTATGCAGAAACAGCCAACAGACTGATATAAATCATTCCAGATTTTCCACCACAACAAGCTGATCTTCAATAGCCATGAGGCAGGAACTGAACCATGAAGCCATACCTCCCTAGCAAAGGTGCAGAGAACGCAGGAGGGCCCTTCTGTCCAGCAATGGCTCACACACATCTGCTGTTCACTTGAGATCATGATGAGCAATGAAGCATGAGCAAGCAATCTGCTTGGACAATGACACAGAAGGGTTTTTTAACCTCCAGTTTTAACCTCCAGTTTTATATGTTGCAACTAATATCAACAGGTTGCTGTTTAGGAAAAATTGTAAAAAAAATCTGCAGGCAACTATTGTGTCATGTCCATAATTCAGACCAGTGAGTTGATGACAAAACAGCCTCTTGTGCAGAGATACAATGCCATCGTTTAAACAAGCAAATGCTATCCTTTAAATAGGATGGCATTTGGACATTTAAATATCCAAATTCCAAAGGCACATTCCTTGTGTGCCCAGTCACACTTGACCAATAAAGAATTCTGTTCTATCCTTTTCTATATTCAGTGATAGCTGAAAAGACAATAGAAGTTGTCTTTTCCCACAAAAACCAAGGGATATTCATGCAACCCTTGAAAATATTCTGTGCAATCTTGTCCAGACAACAGAAAATCTGAGTGAGCATAAAAATTAATATTATGTGTAAATGAAACAAAATAAAAGGTAGGTTTGGGTCTAGCTTTGGATTGTTTAGTGAAGATCCTGATATCCTTGACCTAGAAAAAATGCATAACTTGCCCGGTAGGAAATTTCCTACTTTGTATCACTTCTTAATAAGATTTGGTTCTTTCAGAAGGAAGTCACTGGAAACATATGTTATTTAATACATGAGTTTATTGAACTTAATTGGAGGCATACATAAACTTTCCAGGAGTCAAATGCAGATTAGAGTGGTGGTTCTGATGGAGTACAGTTCCCATAATGTGCAGCCAATACCAGAATGAAAAAAGTTGCCTTCCAAAACATCTGAAGAAAACTGCTACTACAGATGAGGGCGGGAAGGGTCTGTTATAATCAGTTAAAATGATAAAGGGAATAGTCTCTGTAGCTGGTTTATTTACCACATAAAATAATCAAAAGCTGGGGCTTCCGCTTACGAAAGAAGGAATAGCCCGCTTGACAGATTTTAGAAATGAATATTTCTTGGTATTGAAAAAGGCACTTCTGTTGCACTTAATAGGTTTCAAAACAGTTTGTCATATCTGCACATGTTTGTTTAACATTTGGCAAATTTTCCTCATTTTAAAAATCTCAGAGACAACCAAAAAAAGAGCTTACTGGGTCTCCTAACGCACTCAATATAATGGTGGATTGGATATGGAATACAGGGTAGGCAAGCTTGATGGTTTATGACAGGGTTGTCAAACTCACATCACAGCAGCATCATGTGATGTATTGGGACATTTTCCTCCTTCGCTAAACTGGGCATGGGCGTGGACAGCACATGACGCATCCAGCCCACGGGCCGGGAGTTTGACAGCCCTGATCTATGATACTCTTCATACTTCCTTTATGATACTCTACGGCAGGGTGGGGGATGTAGGCCTTTTATGACTTGCAGACTTCAACTCCCAGAATTTCTAAGCCAGCATAGCTGGCTCAGGAATTATGGGAGTTGAAGTCCACAAGTCATAAAAGGGCAATATTCCCCACCCCTGCTCCAAAGCAATGTTTTTCAACCTCAGCAATTTGCAGGCCAACTCCTAGAATTCTCCAGCCAGGAGGCTGGAAATTGGAATCCAGACATTTTAAGGACACTGAGTCGAGAAATAGTACCTTAAAATAAACTAATATTAAACATATATACACTCTCCCTAGACACAGAGACACATACATACCACGTTGTTCTTGGACTTAGAATACATTTTTTTCCCCACTCTGCCTTGCTGTTTCTTACTATTTCTTATGCTGATTTTTGTTTTTAATTTTCACATCTTTTTCTTTTCCATTCCACAGCAAAAATAAGCCTCTTAATGCCATGGGTTTGATTGAATTATCTGTTTTCGATCCCTCTTCACTCTCCCTGAATTTGAAATGTAAAAATGTTGAAACTTCTGTACTTTCTCATCTTGGAGGGCTTATGGCTTTGGTTCAGCAACAGCAACCACGGAAGGAAAGGTGTCTTGGATCCCATAGTATAAGTCATCCTCTTCGCCCTCCTGCAAGGCTCTGCTGCTTTCTGGAGAACCACAACCTGCTATTCCCACAATGCCATCACCTGCTGTGGTGGGAACAGAACAATGGCTCTGGCTTGGGGCCATGGTATTTTCATTGCTTTGCCCCTGACCTTCCACCGCCAGGGAATCAATCAAGGCAAAATCTTCATAAGAAGGGAGCTTGAATTGGAGCTGGCTTCCTGTTAGAGACACAGGATTTGGGATATCTTTCCATCTTTGTAAAAATGGACTGTTGGAGGTGGAGTCCAAGGAAGAAGTGTCCACTTCCTCTTGGAGAGATGCTAATGGTGCAGCCTTTGGAAACCTCTTAGATGGGCTGGAAGAAGAAGAGGGGAGAAAGGATTCAGTGAAGGGCATTCCTTCTAAGGCTGTTTGCTGAACTGTTTTGGGTTTCAACTGCGAAGTTTACAGTAAATGAAGCAATGTGGATGTTAAGCTTGTACCAGGTTATTAGTCCAGAATGACTAATTTCCTTGTTATGAATTTGGTTTCTAGGACTAGATTTTATTACTGACCAACCCAGTCTAACATCAGCAGCTTGATAAAAGAATGGGAGGAGAACTGAACTGTACTAGGCAATATTTTTTAATCCCATTTATATCCCGCCCTTCTCCGAAGACTCAGGGCGGCTTACAAAGTGCTCAGCAACAGCCCTCAT
>JANHFR010000010.1:0-13900 GCA_032468015.1 Mimophis mahfalensis | reverse complement strand
AAGAGAATGGACAGTCTGGAATGATATAAGGTCTCCTGCTTGAGCAGGGGGTTAGACTAGAAGACCTCCAAGGTTCCTTCCAACTCTGTTCTGTTATGCAAGCCTACACATTAAAAGGCAGGGAGTAGAGTTTTTATGTGCATAACTGGCCGTTTTCTTGACTTTTTGACTTACCCTGAAAACATTCCTATAGGGTTAATATTCACGCTGATCTTCACATTTCCCAACATCTAAGCAATAAGTGAACCATACACTGTCAAAAAGATAAAGTACCATCCCTTACTTAAAATATGGAGGGACAACTGGGGTCAGTAAGGATGTTGCTGTTGTTACCCTGGAACAATCATTTTCCTGTTTTTCAGGATTTTAGAACTACAATGTAGATGCCATAATTAAGAAGTGGTAAATTTAGGAGATTTTATTATTATATACATTAACTAAGGATTGCACATCTGCTCAGTATAGGCCTTGTTAATTGCGTGACAGATTTTTTTTATTTGAAATCAAGGGCCATTTGGCTATATTTGAGGGTGAAGAGGCTACAACACTTCAGGGAGAGTTTTCAATTTCATGTCACAGCAACAAACCTACTTCCAGCTTCCAAGAGGGTTTTTAATAACGTGCCACAGCTGATGTCAATATGACATGAAATGATAATTGGTTCCAAATCAGTTCATTTTGATTTCTTTCTCATTTTTCACAGTATTTTGACTTGGCTTGACCTGACAGACTGCACTACAGCAGCTCATCCTGAGTAGTTCACATTGATTTGAAAACCTGAACTTTTTCTGCCATCCCCAAAAAGCTGACATTTTCAAGGAAGGAACAGAAAATTCTCCTTCTAGCAGGAATAAAAAGTTCCCGTTTTATAAAATGTCTTCTGGTTCAAGATCAACTGATTTTTTTTAAAAAAAGATAAAAGTATAATACTAAAATCTGCACTTAGGATCAAACCTCATTTCAATACTAGTCAAAGGCATTTTGCAGAAAAGCACGAAAAATGCCACTTCTTTCTCATTTTTTCCCCTTTTCACATATGGTACTTGTGAATTTGTGAATACAGAAGAAAACTAGATTGGCAAATTAACATAACTTCAACATTTGCAGTGAAAGTCTAGCTTCTGAAATGTAGCTGTCTTTTTTTGCTGAAGAAAGTTTAGAATTAATTTATAGTATGATATTCCTAAAGGAGGCCGGATGTCTAGTAATTGTCTTTCCTAATCCAACTCAATATTACCCTTATTTGATGACCTGTTTGCTCCTTTCATTTCAGATCTTTCTGGGGACCATTTCTCACTGACTTTGTCAGCTACCATGCTATTTCTTTGAGTATGATTTTTACCAAGGGTCCTAACTTTATCAGCTGATGATGTCAGTCTTTAAAATATCCAAGAGCTGAATTCTGCAAAGCAATTTCTTCTGTAAAATAGCCTGTACATAATTTCATTGATAGAAAAGATTCCTTAGAAGGATCAAAGTAGACTTTTCTTAAGTAACACCTCCCAGTGGGTTTTTCATTGAAACGTAGTATAGGTAGTCCTTGACTTATGACCACAATTAAGCCCAACATTCCAGTTGCTAAGTGAGACATTTGTTAAGTGAGTTTTGCCTCATTTTAAAACCTTTATTGTCACCATTGTTAACTGAATCATGCCATTGTTAATGTGGCTTTCTTATTGACTTTGCCTGTCAACAGGTTGTAACAGGTGATCACATGATCCCAGGACTCTGCAAATGGGAGTCAGTTGCCAAATGTCCAAATTTTGATCACATGACCATTTTGATCATGTGACCATGGGGATGCTACAATGGTTAAAAGTGTAAAAAATTGTCATGTCACTTTTTTCAGTGGCTCACTTCCAACGGTCACTAAATGAACTGTTCTAAGTCAAGGACTATCTGTATTAGTTAGAGATCCACTTGGGGTAGCTTGGTGTGGTGAAAAGTAAGAAGCACACATATATTTCTATTCAGATTTTTTTCTCCACTAAAATCATGTTGAAAGTGTAGTCTGGGGGTATCAAACTTCATCCTATTGCGGGCTATATCAGGATTTTGTTTGCCCTTGGGAATCAGGGATGGGCGTGGTCTGGTCATTGCAGCCAATGGGGGCCATGACTGGGGGGTGGGGCCACGGCAGCACAGGCTGGTCCCTGCCATCTTCAGGACGGCCCTGTGGGACACCCTTGGGCCTATCATGGGCCAGATCCAGCCTGTGGGCCACGTGTTTGACGTCTGGTTTAGTCAATGAAGGATAGTCAGGACTATCAGAAATGGAAAGACAAGGAGGATTTTTGGCCTTGGGCTAAAGTTCATAAAGGCCCTCAAATTTAGATACTGTATGTGCTTAATTCTTTTAAACACAATAAAATTAAATTATACCTTATTCTTTATATATGAATTTGTGAGTGTTATTTTATTTTCATGTATCATTTATATTGAGAAATCTGAAAACAAAACCTACGGATTAAGCATTATTTTAACAAGCAACTGTATATGTTTTTACAATTGGAATAGGAATAGCAATAGCACTTAGACTTATATACTGCCTCCTTAATGCTTTGCAGCACTCTATGGGTGGTTTACAATGGAGGTATTATTTGTGTATTGCCTCCAAAAATCTGGGTCTGGCTTTCCAGCTGACAAACCCAATATCTATTACTGCTATAGCTATAGCTATAGCTATTGCTATCTTAACTGTCTGTTAGGACTCAGCCAAATATAGATTACTGCTACAGACAGAGCAGCAAATAGCATTATCCACCCATCTGAGAGAAGTGTTATTCAAAATGTTTGCATACTTTAGTAGGTGAGGCAAAAAATCCCAGAAAGATCTTTCCCTATCCTGATAACAAGGGGTTGTTATTGTTAAGATGCATGGGTTTGTAATATGGGGTTGAATAATTAACAATTTATTGAACTTCCTGAGACCCTAAATCTCTAATTGAGGTGGAGCCAACTCTTATCTCCAAACTCCTATGTTGTTTATCTAGTGGGAGGCCATATAAACTGAATGACTGAGGTAAAAATAAGCTGCTATCTATATGTTTCTAGAGGCAATTCATTCATTTTTACCATCACAGCAACAATCTATGTAAAAAAAAATGGACGTGTGTATGTATATGTGTGTATGTTCCAGCATAACTCTGGAACACCTCAAGCAATTTCAACCAAACTGGTCCACAAATGACTTACTCTCTGGAAACAAATACTGTGGGGGTAAGACACCCCTAATATCCCTCATATGTGTTCTGACCCCCTCAGGGTGTGGGTTCCGTGAAGATACAGCCTACAGCTCAGTGGAGTTGCTATGGTAATGGCTTCACAGTACTCCACAAGGGGGCATTTGTAATGGGGTCTGCCTGCACTAAGAGACTGACATGAAATACATCATGCAGATCACATACGAGATGACATTTCTTGATGCTTCTGGGGGCACAGGGAAAACATTTTTAACTAATTTAATTGTTGCCGAAATCAGAGCTCAGGGAGAAGTTGCTCTTGCCATTACCTCTTCAGGAATTGCGAAGATGCTATTGTGGAGACGTTAATTGAAGGAGGGAAGACAGCCCATTCTGCACTTATGTTGCTGGGTTATCGGCTAGTATGACATATTTGACTAAGTGAAAATATGCACCCTGATCAATTTGACTGCTCATTGGCAGTCAACCTATTTCACTTCTATCCATAATTCACTGATTTAAATGTTGTGGTTTCTTACAGGGATTAGGGATCTCAGATTACAAGGAAAAATCATCTCGTGCTTGGACTTCCTCAATCCCTACCAGACCTTACACGTAAGCAAGTCACAGAGTATGTTTGCTGTTTGTTGCAGTGTTTATTATCTCACACTCCAGTTGCAAAGATTCTTGAAGCAGCTGGCAATCATAGAGATAATAAATACAAAATTATTAGGACTAATTTTGTCAAGTTGGCAGAATATTCATAAAATAAGTAGGAATTATTAACTTCAAAAACACTACAGAATTAGAATGCCTGAGAAAAACAAATTATCTCGAACTTCCTTGAAGAGAAAACTTCTTAATCAAACTATGGTTTTTATGAAATAATGAACTGAGAAAACCCTGTCCCCTGAGGTCAAATCATCAGTTCTGAAGAGCCTTAGATAATTGTTGCGATAGGCTTTTCCTCAACTTCATCAAATTGCATGAAAATAGAAATCCAGGCCAGGAAGTTCATAACTTCAGGGTTTATCAGTGACTTAAATTAACTTTTTAAAACATGAGTTATGGTTGCTTTATTTGTTTTCTTTTATTTGTTTATTTATTTGGTAAATTTCTTTGGTAAAAAAATAGAATGCAGTGAAGTGACTCCAGAGCTCCTGCCACAAATATCTTCCGCATCAGTTGTTAGAATAAGGAATTGAAGAAGGCACTCTGAATATGATGAAAAAGCTTGGCAAAATAAAGGTAAGATAAGAAAGTCCTCCAGGTATCTTTATCCCAAAGTATTTAAAAGGAAGTACCAGACTTTTGACTTGTCTTTGTCAAAAAAAAAGAAAAAAGAGGGCAATTGTTCCAATCAATCCCACTCAGATTTGCAACAATTGACATTTCCCAAAACAGGTAATCCTTGACTAACAACCACAATAGAGTCCCAAATTTATGTTGCTAACTGAAACATTTGTTAAGTTAATTTTACCCCATTTTATGACCTTTCAAGCTACCGTTGTTAAGTGAAACACTGCAGTTGTTAAATCAGTATCCCAGTTGTTGAGTGAAACTGGCTTCTCCATTGTCTATGCTTCTCAGAGGATTGCAAAAGGTGATCACATGATCCTGGGACACAACAAAGGTCATAAATATGAACCATTTGCCAAACATCTGAATTTTTGACACATAACCATAGGGGTGCTACAAAGGTTGTAACTGTGAAAATTGGTCATAAGTCATTTTTTCCAGTGATGGTGTAACTTTGAATGGTGACTAAATGAACTGTTATAAGTCACAGTACTTTACAGCCCTCTCTAAGTGGTTTAGAGAGCCAGCACCTTGCCCCCAACAATCTGGGCCCTCATTTTACCCACCTCGGAAGGATGGAAGGCTGAGTCAACCTTGAGCCAGTGAGACTTGAACTGCCAAACGCAGGCAGCCGGCAGGCAGCAGAAGTAGCTACCGCATCTCATAGCTATATAAGTGATGGGCAGTTGGATTCTATTTCCCTAGGTTTTGATAGATGAATTGGAAAAGGGGGAAATTTAAAGCATGTTAACATTGTTAATAGAATTTACCCTACCATTTTTATGTGTATCCTGCCTTTGAATGGCAAGAAACTCTGACCAAACTTCAGGAAATGTGAGAAAAGGATCCAGAGGCAGAAGAAGACAAGGTTGAAGCCACACAGGGCTTCCCATTTGAATCAGAGTCAAAAGGGCAGGACTGATTGGCTGATGATAGACCAGTCTCCTTATTTAGCCTCCCAGCTCTGGGCAGCTTACAATCAAGGAGAGCCAAATTTAAAAAAAAACACAAAAAAACAAAAAACAAAACAGGGCTACAATCTTAATTTTTTTTACTAGGAACACCCTTGGAGCCGCATACAACCATCATAGGAACAGATTGCACATCTCTACTGTAAAGGGAGCCCCTTATATGATATATTAGCGCACTCCCCACACAGTAATATATTACTGAACACATGAAATAAATTACCAAGCATATGTAAACTCAACCCAGGCTATCCCTGCTACATAAATGAATATAAATGCAGATGGCCTTAATATGTCCATCAGTTTCTGATTGAAGGAATATGACAATTTACTCCATTAAAGGGGAAAAAACAACCCCTGACACTCTCAAATTTATCTCACTCAGTATTGGGGTGCCTGCATTAGTTGCACATTATTTGATTTCCTCTTATATTTATTGTAATCTCACCATATGTATCATTCTGTTTAAGGTAAGTAGATGTGATTTACAGCACTTCTCCTGGCAGTTCATTTTGGTGTAAAATAAGCCAAGTGCTATGTAAAAATCATCCCTTCAGGAATGCAAACGTGTTTTCAAGTGATTTATTCTTGGTTTTGTTTTGTTTTTATATACTGGCATTGGTGGCCTACATGCTTCTGCTGGATAAGTCTGCATGTTTCTGTGTACTGAAGCTGAACTGCTAGAAATCCTTGGAGGTTTCTGGCTGTTCCTGCATGCCCTTCCCCTCTGATCTAACTTTAGACATAACAACAAATGAAAAAAGGCTTGTCCGTAATTGTACTTATTTTCCTCTCCTTTTTCTTGGCACAATCCTGATTTATCATTATTTCCTCCCCCTCTTGTTTTCCCAGCAAACGTCGGTCAAGACTCCCTAATGATAACAAAGGCTTGCTGCCAGTTGTAACAGTACCTGTTGTAATCACTGGAATTCAGGCTTTTCAATTTTCACTGTTTGCCTTGGATCAGGTAGCTGTGAGCTAATGAAACAGAAGGTCACCAGATGAAGGGCTGATAGGAGAGAGGCACTATTCTACTTAACATGCATGGAGGATTATGCTTTTCAGGCGTCCTAGAGCTAATCTTTCAAGTTGTCCTTTTTTGACTTTCTCAGTTTAATCAGCTTAATCTTGCCTTCCTTTTTTTTTCTGATTGCAAAGATTTTCTGTAGAAATCTTACCTTCACAATAAAGACTGCATGGCAATCTATTTTCATATTGATCCTAAATTCACTTTCCCTTTACGGGTAGGGTAGTGAAATGGGAGGAAAGAGGAAATTACGAGAAAAGATACGAGCCCTCCTGTACCATGGCTCCTTTGAAACAAGGCACGGTATTTTAAAGCCTAATCACAATATGGGGAAATGTCTGTATGCATGTTATACAGACTAAGGGAAAGTAGAGTAAACCTTTCCAGTAACAGTGTGCCATACCTGCTTATCCCTGGTGGTTTCTGACCATCCATCTAGGTCTGGCAGAATGGGCATGCTTAGTGGTGAGATTCAATTTTTTTTACTATCGGTTCTGTGGGCGTGGCTTAGTGGGCGTGGCTTAGTGGGCGTGGCTATGCTGTTGGCCAATCAGAGGTGGTATTTGCCAGTTCTCTGAACCAGTCAAAATTATCACTACTGGTTCTCTGGAACCTGTTGGAACTGAATACCACCTCTGGGCATGCTCCAAGTCCCTTTGGTAAAGCAGTGTCCCCTGATGACACTGAGGAACACCCTCTCCATCCCCTTCCCACATATTTGAGTGACATCAATCCTGTTGCAAATACCAAACTCCCCTCAACTTGAATGTTTTTATTTGATGGGTGTATTTTGTTGCATCATTTGTTCCCTTTCTCAGGCTGCCATTAGCAGATGGGCAGCTGTGTAAATGTGCAAACTAAATAAATACATTTAAAGTCCCCTCATACTTCATAGCATCTACACCTATTTTTGTTAACAATTGCTGCGTGTCTAATGTCAATGTGATCTTAAGGTCCAGCATTAATGGACTGAAAAGCAGTATTACCACTTGCATTGTCAACAAGGTCACTGACAATATGTGGCTCTGTCCCCAGAGCAATTAAACGGAGGTTGTTTTAAAACCTAGCTGTAGATGGGAGGGAGAATTTTTCAGGATGAATCATGGCCCTAAAGAGGGAACCAGCAGCAAAAAAGGTGAAGTCTCTCATTAACAGCAAAAAGGTGAAGCCTCCAAGTTCTGCTCAACTCTTGATGACTACCAGACATATCCCCATAGTTTTCTTGACAGCAGAACAGACAGTTTGCCCCTGGTTGTTTTTCCAATTACCGGTATCTTCATGGTGGTCTCTCATCCATTCTAACCAGGTTTGGCCTGGCTTAACTTTTTCAAGGTCAGCATAAATAGGCTAGGTGCAGCTGCTATCCATTAGCGGTTACCTCTAGAAACTATTTTAAGATCAGGAGGGTTGCAATCAGATGGTCCATGCTCTTGTTGACCAGTTGCTAATTGTTTCTGGGCAGATTTAGGATTCCTTTCTTCTTTTAGTTTCTTATATAGTATTTAAACCCTTAAGGGCTGCCTAGATTTGGAGGTAACTCTTGAAGGAACGAATTATTGCAAATACTGGGCTAGGATTTAATAGCTCTTGAAGAAAAGAATTCTTAAGTAGGAGTTATAGTAGCTCAAGCTGGCAGGTATCTTAGATACAACCCTCTGTGTACATCCTAAGTGTGTGGGTGGGTGTAAGAGACAGTTGGGTGGGCAGAAAGAGAGGATGGAACATGTTATTAAGAAAAAAACAACGACCTCTGGCTCCTGTTCTATATTTATGACTGTAAAAGTAGGATGTTTTAAATTTTGTCCTAAGTTTTTAGTTCATTAGTTACTTTTCCTACTTGTAGTTCTGGCATAACATTTTAATTTGCAATTTCATTTGAGCAATGGGATTTTGGATTTTTTAAAGGTTGAACAGATATATGCAACATATGGAAAACTACATCACTCGGAACTCCTATTTTTACACAACTACTGCGAGTACAGGAGCTTTTGTCCTCCTTTGCAGCTGAATATATTATTTTTAGCTAAGGTAACTGTATATTTTTTTTAAAAAAATGTGACAACATGTTTCTGGCATGCTGCTATGTCTTGCAGGCTGTTATTTTAAATATGTCGTAAGAATAGAACAATATGTGATACTTTGCTACTGCATTCTGGAAGATTGTACCCCCCCCCCTACCAAAATGGCTAGCTTTATGGATGTGGGCAGACATTTTTCAAAACAGTGCCTCCAGCAATGGTGTCAATTGCCCAGGGATATTTAAAACAATCATTTGTGTGTGTTCTAAAAAATAATGATGAGGGTTTTCCTTACTTTATATAAGATTAGTCCAATAATATTACAGCTTGTTGCCTGGCTAAAGAGAATAGGCCAGCCATGGATTCAGTCCATGTTCCCCTTTTTTGGAAGAAGGAATTTCACCCAAAAATGAAGGGTTCAAATGAGAGAACCAAGTAATTGCCTCATTTGCTCGTTCTTTATATCACCACTGCTGCCATATCTAAGTAGTGGGAAAGCATCCATAGACATTTCCTGCTTTGGTCAAAATGCTGAAAGACCCCAAGTCCAGGCTCAGCTTTTCATGCATATGTATGACATCATAAAGCAGTTAAAAAGATATGGGGATTGTCTATGGAGATTCTCAGTCATGGTTGTCCCAAAGGTGCTTTTTCGAGAGGTAACTGGATGTTGTGGTTTTTCTTCGAAGACGTTTTGCTTCTCATCCAAGAAGCTCCTTCAGCTCTGAGAGCAAAACGTCTTCAAGGAAAACCAGAGAGTCCAGTTGTCTCTTGAAAAAGCACCTTTGGGATATGGGGATTGGATCACAATGCTACTTTCATCCAGCTGCCCTCTTTCCTCCTCCGGTGACCCAGGATTGGTTGTTCATCCAATTGGAAAGGTATGCATGGGGGGGGGGGGAAATCACCTGTATAATAATTTTAGGGCAGGAGATCCTGATTGGAAGATATCTCTTCGATAGCAAGAAGCTCTGTATTGTATGAAAACTATGTAATATGGGTAGTGTGAATGGAAAAGGAAGTTACATTTCCCTGTAACATCATTCCTGAAATGGGACCCTCAGGTCTATATGTTCTGAATAGCAATGTCCAAAATTCAGTCTAGATGAGAGGGTTCTGTTTAAAAACATTGCAATGGTAATGAGTTGTGAAGGCCCCTGTAATGCAAAGAGGGCAGCGGCATATTCATTTTTCTGGCCTCCTTTTATCAGTTGCTCTGAGATTTCAGTCGGCCATCAAACACCCCTCCTCCCACCAAATTTCCAGGAACACAAACTTTTCCTCCTTGTCATCTTTTTAAACCACTGTTTCAGCAATGCATGACATGTGAGAACAGCCTTCTTGATTCTAAGTTCCAGGCTTTGGGAATTGAGAAATAGGTCAGCGCCTGGCTATTTTACTACGTTAGGGCTAACCAGACCTCAGATAATACAGCAAAGCTTTTAAAGAGAAATTGGATATGGTGATTTGTAAATTATTAGCTAAAATTGGTCTCCACCACCACCACCGCAAAAAAAAATAGATTACAAATTGCTTGGACTGTAAAATTGCTTCAAAATGAGACAGGCTGAACTTGATTCATACACCAAATTAAGGGGAAAATTACTTAGAATGTCCATTGCAAGACCTGGAGTTGAGAATTGTTATTTCGTGTGGTCATGTTTGTCTGACTTGAAAATCTATACATCTAAAATCCTTCAGTGGCATCTGTTGTCTACACAATTTAGCAAAGCAAGGTACAAATTATATGGGCAATGTTAGCAAACACTCCTTGCTGTTCTAATTATATATTGGGGAAGGTATTAGCTAGTACATTTCAGCATTGCAATCAGGTTGAGTCCTAAGAAAACTCTATGCAGGGGTATGCAATAGTCACAATTAATCCTCCCTTGCCAGACATCGAAACAATAGTTGCATTTATTTTTCTTGGAATGATATTACTTTTTTTTTTTTTTACAAAGAGGTCTACAAAAGTTCTCAAAGAAGTTTTTTTTTAATATGACAGCTAAGTAGTTATATAAATTAACCTGGTTTATGGCTGTGCAATGAGAAAATAGATACCAGATTATGGCATTATTACTATCCTAAAATGCTTTGGATCATTGGTCATTGATCACATGAAGGATCCACAAATCGGAGAACCACATTTAGGACCCACATATCTATTTAAAGCTGTGGTGATGCAGTGGTTAGAATGTAGTATTGCAGGCTACTTCTGCTGACTGTGGCTGACTGCAATTTGGCAGTTCAAATTGCACCAGGCTCAAGGTTGACTCAAACTTCCATCCTTCTGAGGTCAGTAAAATGAGGACCCAGACTGTTGGGAGCAATATGCTGACTGTGTAAAGCACTTAGAGAGGGCTATAAAGTACTATAAAGCAGTATATAAGTCTAAGTGCTATTGCTTTCTCTGCCTCTCTGCTACTATGCAAAGGTCCAGGAGAAAGGACATACAGTATCCCTTTTGGCACAGGGACTGGTTTCGTGGAAGACAATTTTTCCATGGACCTGGTGGGGGAGATGATTTTGCATACAACCTAGATCCTGTGCATGTGCAGAAGAACTTTCACTGGCTCACCTGCCACTTGTGCAGCCCAGTTCCTACCAAGCCACAGACCGGTACCAGTCCATGGGGTTGGGATTGTCTTAGTACTTAAATGAACATAGAGATGACTCCAACAAACCTTCCTTCAGGATGCTTTCAAATAGTTTCAGTTTCAACATCCAGCCTCCATTTAATCTTTTTCAAATGACATTTCAAACTCGATACTTGATAATATCTTCTACTTCTAACATGCCTATAAAAGCAGCATTATTACAAGCTGCCATTCAGTTGTCCACCTTCAAATCTTTCCTTAAATTAAAAATACCTCATTAAATAGCTTCTCATATGGTAAGAATTTGAGTGTAGCACTGTGATTTGACCTTTTATTTTTATAGTAAATGTTTTATTAAATTAAGTATAATGAATACCAGTATATATTTGCCCTTTAATAATATTTGCAGGGAAGTTCACACTTTTTCTCCCTTTTTAGGAGAACTGGTTCTCGGTGAATATTTGCTCACAAGGATCTAGCCAATCAAAATACCTATGATAAAAGTAGCATATAGTTCCTATTTCACTCATGGAAACCCACCATTGTTAACCCACTGCGTTAACAATGGTATGATGAAAATATGTATGGTTATTTGAAATTTCTTGTGTTTAGGGCATTTCAAATTGACAATCCACATTGTTTGGCCATTTCATTTCAAAACTGGCTCTTTGTTTTCAGCCAGAGTCACATTTTGTGAAATGGGGAGGTGTATAAATTTGCCAGATAAATAAAAATAAAGTGTATTTTAAGAGAAAAGCTAAACTACTTTGGAACAAACAGATGCAGAGCAAATGCTATTTTGGCTTTCGTAAAAGCTCTGAGTTGCTTTTGAATCCTGAGGAACTCAGAAAAAGCTGCCACCATATTTATGTATATAGTGATATAATATAATGTCTTTGTGTGTATTTGTATTTGTGCATGTGAGTACTCACACAGGAAAATATATCTATACAGTATGGCTCTTCCTTTTTCTCTGTAATTTTAATGGGCAGTTTAATGTACATAGAAAATACAGGAAGAAGTGATAACCATTGTCCTACAGCAGCTCATTGTATTCAACTGATGTATTGTGGAATACTCCTACAAAGAAAGCAAACTAATTGAAACAGATTTTTTTTAACAAAGTCACAAAATGCCCTTTTACAAAAACCTATTTTAAAACTGAAAATAGTAGGAAAATCCTTTATATGGACATTGTGAATACTATTTCTTGAAAAACACCAAAGATACTGTTCTAGGCTGATCCAACTAAATTCCTGCTCTCTGAGAAGTATTCTTATTACATTTTAAAGTGAATTGTTTTTCCTTTCCTCTTAAAATTAAAATAAATTCCTCATACAGGTAAGTCTTCTTTTAATCACCATTTGTTCAGCAACCATTCAAGGTACTGGTTGAACAACTAGTACTCATAATTTCAGTGACCAACCAACAAGCAAATTCTATGGGGAAGCCAGCAGGAAGTAGAAAGATACAGTCATGTGACATCTAGTTGCTTAATGGCCCACACAGTCTTTCCTTAAAGATTGTAACTGGAACTGCTAGAACCACTAGGACTTAAGTAGCATGTTCACACGATGTCATACATATTGACAGTGCCGCTTAGCAATAGAGTTTCTGGTCCCAATTATGGATTTTAAGAGAGGACTATCTATACTCATACTGAGTTTTTACTGAAGGCAACTTCTCATTCAGCTTTGTAAAAAATTGTTAAGGGAATATTGCTAGGGGGGCATGAGATCTTATAAACAGCACTCTTCTTTTTCTTTGCTTTTTTATTTTAATTGTGTGGTCCATGGGTGTTATGCTGCATCTCTGAAATATTTGTAACAAAATAGGGAAGGGAATATGTAGAACCACTAAAGCTAACTTGCCCAGGCTAGTTCTCCCCAGATTCGTAACAGTTAATAAATAATCTTGTGGTTGGAAAATATTGGTTCAGTTTCCTACATCCATAAATATTGAGTGACTAAACATGCTTAGTTTAGTCAGCTGCACAAAAATTATTTTGTGAAAATAAAAATGGGGAAATCCCACATGCATTGCTCTGAACTCGTGAGGAGAAAGACAACTGGAAGAGATCTGGAATACCAAAATACTGAAAATGACTTTACCCTTTTGATAATACTGAAAAAACATAGACATGCTGCACTTTTCTAGCTAATTACTCGACAGCATCAGGATGAAAACATTATACAGCAGTCCACCTGTAGTTCTGTTTTGGATGTTATCACCAGTTGGATCAAGTACATGATATATATTTGTCATTTATGTTGGGGATTGCAAATTCAATGGCCCTCACTCTTCAGCACCTCATGCCTCTTGACACAGCGAGTAGGACGGAACAGATAGGAAATCAAGGATGGTCTGACTGTGTCCTCCTTTGTCTTTCCCTCTGTCTGCTCTTTTGAAGGGCCTTTGGTGAGGTCTGTTGGCTCTCCTTTCTCCCTTTCTCTTGTTCCCATCTGTATTTGTTTTCTTTGCCATCTTCGCCTCTTTGTTTTGAGTTAGTACTATTGTGTCTTGTTTTTAAAGCTTTTTAACAAATTGTAAATTGCCTAGAGTCACTGGGAGGTGGGACTATTACTATTGTTATTATGAAAGCTACCACAAATTGCTAATCTGAGGTCCCTACTTTCTGCCAGTCTTCTCAGGCATGTGTGTTCAGAACTTGAGTTCTTAGATTTTTTTTTTTCTTGGAAGGATATAGCTAGCTATATCCTTAGCTAAATCCTACGCCAAAGTAGGAAGCCAAAAGATACCCGGAATAACAGGCAAGTTTGGCCTTGGAATACAAAATGAAGCAGGGCAG
>JANHFR010000004.1:148490-158939 GCA_032468015.1 Mimophis mahfalensis | reverse complement strand
GCTGGGGGGTGGGGGGGAGAGCCCTAATGAGCAGGCATATGCATGGAATGAGAGCTGTTGCTGAGCATATTGTAAGCCGCCCTGAGTCTTCGGAGAAGGGTGGGATATAAATGGGATTAAAAAAAAAATCACTTAATATTTAATAAAGCTAAACATTTTTTCTGAGTGAAGGCAATGTGTATAAAGTGTGGAAAGTCCAAAAGGTGAACTTCCTTGTTCTGTACTTTAATTACAAATAAAATCCCCTGAGCTTTATTTTTTCAATGTTATTTCATCATTTTACTGAAAGTCAGTGACTGGGTAAATAGAACCAGCTTGGAAGCCAATAATAAATACCATACCACAGGAATCTGATTTCAGGCATGAGGAAGCTGTAGCATCATTTTGCGTTTCTCTGAATATCTGATTGTACAAAGTGAGTGGATTTTCTCTTATGCACAAAATGGGTTGATTTTAAGAATCTGCCTTCACGTTAAGTTGAGAGATTGATCCAAAGTGGAGAGGGGGAACATAAGAATTAAACTGAGGTCTGGGTTACTTCTTTACAAAACAGATGTCTTTGTATAGGATCGCTTTCTCCTTTAAAGTTACACACACTGGAAAGCAGTTAGTTTCTGGAAAGGAATTATCTCGGTGTTGGCAGCTCATTAAATAAGTGTTCCTGAATAGATACTTCTATCTGCAGACATTGGAGGAGGTGTGAAATGTGCAAAGTCCTAAGAAATTGTTGCTTCCCAAAACTGCGAAAGCTTTAAATTAATGATTTCTGGGAAGCCAGTTGAGAATCAGTTTGATGTAGTGCAGTGGTTCTCAACCTTCCTAATGCCACGACCCTTTAATACAGTTTCTCATATTATGGTGACCCCCAACCATAAAATTATTTTCACATATACCTGTATTTGTATTGAAATATGTGTTTTCCGATGGTCTTAGGCGACCCCTGTGAAAGGGTCATTCGAACCCCAAAGGGGTCCCAACCCACAGGTTGAGAACCACTGATGTAGTGGTATAAATCACCAGGCTAGACACCAGGGGGGACAGTGAGTTCTAGCCCTGCTTAAGTCCAAGTCAGCTGGATGGCTCGGGGCCAGTCACTTTATCTCAGTGCCAAAAACATTGCATGGACCTGTCCAAGCAGTTGCCAGCAATGAGCAATGACTTGAAAGCACACACACACACGCACTACACACATACACATAAGTGGACAGGTAAGTTTTTCTGTATGTCACCGTTACAGACCCTCTTACAGGATTCTTTCTTTCCTAAATATAGGCTATTTTCCCTAGCAGAAGATAATTTTCAATCAGAGATTCAAAGAAGCAGTTTTGAATAACCCACACAATAGGCATATGTGTTCTGCACATAGTGTTAAACAAGACACCATCTTTAAATGAAATAGGCAAATGTGCCAGCTCCTGTTTCTTAAGGAAAGATAGTGGTAGATTAATTTAGATTGGAAATTTAGCACAGAACAAAAATTAACTTTGGTCCCAAACAAGACTAAATTCCATGCAGTTGGCATAAGGGAAAATGTTTTCATTGGTTTCAGTGTATAGTTTTTCAGTGCAAATGCCATGGCTGATGGTCTGAGCCAGGTTGGGAACCCAGGGGATGGAAGTGACAGCCCCATTTCCTCCCATATTAATGTCTTCATATTAACGTGATCTAGTAGAATATGGTTGGCCTTTTACACCATGCTCTTTAGTATGTACTACGTAGCTTCATACTATATATGGATCGACCTGAATGTATTGGTTACTGATTGAAAAACCTTTTTGGCTAAAGTGATTGCTTGCCTATCAGTGTTTTAAGAATACAGAATTTTCTGGGCATACGTTCCAAGTATCACTGTATTGTGTTAATATAAATACAATTTCTTAGGCTTTGATACTTCATGGAAAGATATTTTACAAATTATCAAATACATTTTTCTTATTGCTTGCTTGTTTTGAATGAAATCTAGAAAGTTTATTTAGCCGTATTAAGAGCACTGGTTTTGTGCTATCTATATACAGATCATTCAAGATAATTTTCCTGTGACAATCTTTACAAGAAAAACAATGAACTCTTGGTTTAACATGAAATTCGTTTTCCTGTTTCATATTTCTCCTGCAAAGCACCTTGACCATACCAATTAGATTTACAAAATACTTTCTCTTGTGCTCTAGATGGCAAATGAATTAATTATCTAGCTCAGTGGGCAATTCTCAGCCTTCAACAAAGTGTGTACTGTTGAACTGAGAGTGAAGTGGAGAAATGCCCAGGCTGGCAGTTTAGCAAAAAGAAGCAAAGGGTAGTACAGTTCTTTCCTTTTTTTAAAATTGCAGTCTAAATTTTGAATCTGAAACTTCTAATTAAGAACAAGTTATGTTACAGCAACAAGTATCAAGCAAGTTCATGGCTTTTAAACAATTGCTTCTTAAAGAATATTTATACTTTAGTATAATGTGTCCTTTTTACCCTTACAAAACCGGTGATTGCTATAAAATGAGTGGCATATAAAGACTGAACAAAGAAAATTTTTTCGCTAGTATTTTTAGTGTAATCAAGAGTGGTGTGATGGCCTAGTGGTGGAGATGCTTGCCTTCCACTCAGATTATTAATCCTTAGATAGCAGATGATTTTGTCTCAGGGAGCAAAAAGAAAATACCTGTTGCAAACTGCACATAGGCACCAGGAAGGGCATCCGGCCAGTAAATGCTCAGCTTCATTCAGTTGCCCTGACTATATCCCAAATTAAGGGATTACACAGTCATAAAAGGAAAAAAAATTCAGTGTAATCAAGGAAGCAAATGAAGTGCAATGTTTAATAGCTGGAGAGGTGGTTTTTGAGAAAGTCTACACAATAGGTATTTTGTTTCGCTTCAGTTGTCTGAGAAAATGCTCCTTTGCTGTTGGTTTAGGAGTGGAATTCACAACATCTTCCCACTGTTGCTGTTGTCATCCTGAGTTTATTGTTGAGTCTTGTACCATATTTTTATTTTTTTAATTTTTATTTAGGTTCAAGACAACTTTGACAAAGTTGAATTCTATAAAATGTGCTGGACTCTGTGTGCCAGAAAAAATCTCACAAAAAGTACCTTACTCCTTACTGATGATGATGCTTTTAAAGTGTGGGTCATCTTCAATTTTCTATCTGAAGACAAATATCCATTAATCATTGTGCCAGAAGAGGTATGAAAGAGTTATTTCAAGCACCCTAATTTTTTTTCTTTAAGCTAAATAGATGACTTATTTTTTTAACATAAAAAGAATAATTTGTCTCCACTGGTTTTTAACAGAAAAAAAATTGATCAATCAATTCTGTGTATGCTACCAATCATGATGGCCCAGAGACCTTTCACATCCTATTAATGTAGCGGTTCTTAACCTGTGGGTTGCCACCCCTTTAGGGGTCGAACGACCCTTTCACAGGGGTCACCTAAGAACATCGGAAAACACATATTTCCGATGGTTTTAGGAACCGAGGCACCGCTCCTCTATGTTGGGGGTCACCACAACATGAGGAACTGTTTTAAAGGGTCGCGGCATTAGGAAGGTTGAGAACCATTGCATTAATGGAACTCTTATGAGCACTGGATGGCCATTGGGGAAGTATAGCGGAAGACAGATAGAATTAATTTCTGAACACACTGTCTGTTCAGGAAAGCAATAATTTATTAGCTTGAAAACTGCCTTAAAAACCTATTTTTTTTAATGTACTAGTAACTCCCAAAGTTAGTTCAGCATATAGTTCAGCATGTAGTTCTCATGTAGTTGTCACTTTTTCTTATTCTGGCCAATATTTTGGTCATATGAGTGGTACAAGAGAGTCAGTTGCATTTAGTGTTAAAGGCACTAGACTGGAAACTAGGAGACTGTGAGTTCTAGTCCTGAGGGATGATGTCAGAGGGGAGACTTTGGGACAGTTAGTCTCTCTCAGCCCTCAGAAAGAGGCAATGGCAGACCATTTTCCCAAACTTTGCCAAGGAAAATGCAGGGCCATGTCCAGGCAATTGCCAGGAATCAACACTGCCTTGAAGGAGCACACACACACAAAAAGTGCAGTTGTGCAATGTGAGAGATTTTAGAGCAATAGTTTTTCCTACACATATTTGTTACATTCATTCAGTTGTTATGTGTCTTTTTCTGTACAGATTGAATATTTGCTTAAGAAGCTGACAGAAGCAATGGGATTAGGTTGGCATCAAGAACATTTTGAACATTACAAGATCAGTTTGGATGCCAATTGGGAAGGTCTTTCTGCTTGGGAACTGATTGAGCTCATTGGAAGTGGTCGGTTTAGCAAAGGGATGGATGGACCAACGGTGTCAATGGGCATTAATGAAGTCTTTAGTGAACTTATATTGGATGTATTAAAACAGGTAAGCTCAGCCTACACACAGGTGAACTTGAATGAATTATGCAGCATTATTTATGCCTCATAAAACTGAATGGAAACAAGACATTTTTCATTTAGAAAAGCGGTTTGGTGAGTTCGGTTTATATGAAGGAAAGCTAAAATTCTCAGTACAAAAATAATTGAAATTAATGTACTGGTACTTTGAAAATATTTTTTGGGGTTACAAGAAGTCTGTTCCTTGTGAGATGGGCAGCTATATAAATTAGATGAACGAATAAATTCTCATTATTTTAATCAGCTTCTGCAATTCATAAGAAATTGAGAACCCTGAATTGAAAAACTTTTGCTGTGTTCTTTATGAAATGTAAAGTCAGCATCCCTATTGGATAGATATTCACTGCTAGAAGAGTTTTTGAAATCAAAGTTAAAACTCTAAAAGTTCTATATCTACATCAGTTTGTATTTTATCTCGGGGTACAAAGCACATCATAGAACTCCTATACCAATAATTCAATGGCACCATTTCTGACTAAAACATTAACACGTTTGGCCCATTACCAAATATGGCTCGTGGGAGGTAAACTTGCCATGTGAAATTTTAACCCACAGATTATAATTTTCTATAATGGTAGAAATTATAAATGATTATATTAGATATAATCAATAAAAATAGGTTTCACCTCCAAGCATCCTCAGACTTATTTAAGGGCTAAGTTAACTTACCCAAGGCAACCAAGTCCTCTAATGTCACGCAAACCACTTACTGAGGATTTGACCGGCCTTATTCCCAAGACTGAAATGATGTTTGATCTAGGATATCATTTCAGTTTTGGGAATAAGGCTGGTCAAATCCTCAGTAAGTGGTGATCCTAGATGAGACCTGGGCATTTTATGGCCCCTGGGCCATATTTGGCCCTTTGGCTGTCCCTGTCCAGCCCATATGAGATAAGTTGGAAATTAGAAATCAAATCTAAATAAACACACTGCAGGGGACAGAAGAAACCGAGTCAGGTCCTGCTCTATGCAGTTGCTGTGTGCTCCTTCAGTTGGCTAATGGCCACAGGAGGGCAAGGAAATAAAGCAGTTTTCTGCATCAGTACAGTGCTTGCCCCTTGCCTAAAGCAGCCTGAGGAGGTGGTAGTCATCACATGAGGGAACCCGGGCTCGGCCACCCACCGTCACCTTGGTCAAAGTGTGCCCTTATGGGCAAATGGGTGGTTGTCAATATCCTGTTTGCTACAATCTAAGTAGTAATGTAGCGATAAGCATCTTAAAAGCAAAGAGAACAAAAGTTTTGCAGGACTTGAGTTCTACAAAAATGCATACACTTATTTTGCAGTTGTCTGCGGTGTCTCAGATTTGAATATGACATGAAACATGGAGCATATGAGGGCATAAAGAGGAAGCGTAAATCTCAGAAGTCCAGGTGCATGGCTAGGAAGGGGGAAGGGTGGGAAAGGTTTGCTTAAATCACATGTCAGTTGTGGTTTAGTTTTAATGCAACCAAGTCCCTTAAGGATTGCTTGCACATCTGACCCAGTTCTGTCAGGTGATTCACTAATATCCCCCAAATATAATTTTCTTTGTGTAAGGAATTGTGATTAAATGTCTTTTGATCCCAGCACAAGCTTCTGATCACTGATAAGATGGATCATAGCACTGCATGCAACGGAATTGCATTGCTACCTGAAGCTCTGAAGCATTTTTTTTTTTTAAAGTCTAATTTGCCTTTCAGGAAAGTTATTAGGAAATTTGTCACACTGTTGCAATTGGTCTACAACGCTTAGCTTAAATCTAGTTTTCTTTGAACCTCACTGCTTAACAGAGATTCAGCAGCATTCAGATTATGCTTTATTTTAAAGATAGTACATCCTTCTTACCGTAAAGCACAATTTGGAGAGTTTTTAATCTTTAAAAATATGAAATTGTGTGTTTGTTGTGTTTCGGTTGGTGAATTGGCACTACAATTCAGATTTCTAAAAACAGGTAAAAGAGAAAGGGACAATAATTATTGAGGAAACTGAATTAGTTAAGGTTCATAAACGTTTAACTGAAACTTTCAGGATTGCCTGAAATGAATAACTTTCTGAAAGGCCAATAGGACAGAATACGTGGCTGTCTGTGATGAGTCATAATAATGAAAAGGCAGAGCCTCTCAACTTTTATTTTAGTTGGGTCTTCTTTAACAAAACTCTTTGTGATGTGCCAGGACATTGTGAGGGTCAGAACTGAAGGAGCTTCAGACTGATGGAACAATGGATGGTGATATTTATATGTTTCAAATGAATGGATATCCTAGGATATTAAAGGAATTAATCTAACCAAACTGCTAGGCGGTATCATTGAGGCATCCTGAAGGATTTGTGAATTGCCAGGGGCTTGGAAGATAGTAAGCAGTGTTCTCAACTTCAGAAAGGAGAAAAGGGAAGAGTTGGCTGATTGTATGCTAATTGGTCTAACATTGGTGCCTGGGAGAGACAGGTGTCTGGTTTCCCAACCAAAAATTAGGCCCCCATAGTAGATGAGCTTATTTAGTGTGGTGGTTTGTTTATTTGGTTTTGCTGTATGCATACAGCATTCCTTTATTTTTCTTTATGTTTAACCAGTATTGTGGTTATGTTATTGATTTAACATGCAAAGCTCTATTAGGATACAAAAATCATATACATGCATGCAGAACTTGAGATATGTGAAAAATATCTTGGAGTAGTTCAGGTAATCCTCATGACCAAATGTCTTGTTTAATGCTTGTTCGAAGTTACAGTCGTGTAAAAACAACAGCTTTGCCACCTCTCCTCACTTTATGAGTGTTATAGCATCTTGTGGTCAAGTGATCACCGTTTTTGTGCTTCCCAAAAGAATTCTGGTAAGCAGAGTTAATAGAGAATGAGGAAGTAAAATTTCAAGTTGCAGTTGTGTGATGTCTTGCTTAACAACTGCAGTGACTCACATAATAAGTGCATGGGAAGTGACATTATAAATCTGTCACGGTCACATGACTTTTCAGTAAGCGACCACGGCATTTAACAGTAGATTTGCTGGTCCCGATTGGGGTCACTAAGCAAGGACTATCTATAATGGATTGTAAACTATGAATCAACAGTGTAAGGTGGCTTGAACCAAGAAAATACAATTTCAGGCTGCATCAATAGGAGCATAATTTGGAAACTCAGGAAGTAATCTTTCCACCCTATTCTATTTATACCTTGTCTTGTATCCAGTTCTGATCACCACACTTTAAGGAGGATTTGAAAAAAACTGGCACATATTTAGAGAAGGGCAATGAAGATGCTTAGGGAACTAAAAACTGTAACCTATAATATAAATAGCTATTTCAAGTCCTGGGATAGTTTAGCTGCCTTTCTTTGGATATGTGAAAGACTGTCAAATAGAATCTGCCAGAATCTGCATCTGTTCCAGAATATAGGACGTGAAAAAAATGAATTTAAGTTACTGGAAGGCAGATTCTGCTTGAATGTTAGGGAAGGAAAAAGCCTCTTAACAATAAGAAGTGTTTGACAATGGAACTAATTATCCAGGAAGATGGTGGGGCTCCCTTTTGTTGAATTACCGGTAGTCCATTTTTCTGGGATGCTTGATTTTGGATTCCTTTATAATTAGGCTATTGGATTTGATGCTTAAGTAGCCATTTCCAAATGTGTGATTCTAATGTGAGTTCCTTTTTATATTGCAACATTTTAAGAAAGCAGAATAACCTGATGCGTATTTATGTTAATGAACTGGGTAGGCAGCCAAAAGATTCAAGGGGTGATTCATAGCATTTTCAGTCTTTAGTGTCTAGTAAATTATTTCACGTTGTAGACTGATCTATCTTTAAATGTGAATTTCTTTCTGTCTCACACCATTTAAATAGTTTACAAAGTGGATAATGATTTCTAAAAGGTATGTACTTCTATCTTTTAACATTTCAACAGTTATTTGATACTGAATGATAGATGATGATAATTTGTGCCTTTCAAATACAAATTTTCTTTATATCGTGTAATCCAGCCCCCCCCCCCGCTCTTTGGGCACCAGGGACTGGTTCAATGTAGAGAGGTTTTTATATGGACCAGAGGGGACGTGGTTTTGTATGCTGCCTGCATCCCACAGATGGGGCTTTGCTCATTTGCATAGCCCTGCATGCTGTGTCATGCGTGTTTCTGGCATGCTGCAGACAGGTGCTGGTCAATAGATCAGGGGTTGGGGACCCTGATGTAATCAGTTTAAATATATGTTTTAGATATTAAATATTGTTTACGTTTTAAATGAAGTTCCAGTAGAGAATGCGAGGAAGGATGCATATTGCATATCTCGCTCCTAGACTTAACTTTCTGTGCTTTAGAATCAGGTAAGAGTGGAACAATTAAGGAATTGCTTAAGAAATTTTATAGTTCAACATACAGGATTTTATATTCAGCCCACATAGATAAAACATTCATGTTATGGTTTTACCTATGTTTGCCACTATCTGGGTGGGGCATAAGGAGGCAGGTTTATGCAAAAGCGTTGTTTCCATGACATCCAGAGAGATTCTGTGGTAATTCTGAATTGTTTGAAGTTGTACCCTTGCAGTCATATGCTTTTTCCCTTATGCATTTCCTGCAAAGCAATCCTGTTTCGAGGTTTGGCAATTCCCATTTTTCCAAAATATAAGCATTGTACAGGTCCTGTACTAATGTTACTCCTTTATATAGGGTTTGTTAATTTAATTTTTGTTATTTTGTAGTTTTCAGATGGAAATTTTAATTATCTTCCTTATTTTTTTTTTAACCCCTAAGTGAAATTTGACGGAGAATGAAGTAGTGAATCCTTTTCCATCTTCAACATTCTGCTGTTTACCACTTTAGACTTGGGAACGGGGATGGTTTTTCAAATGGACAGAGGCTGGGAGGGGGAGTTTAAAAGATATAATAGAACGGCCCAATCAACTGTTCAAAAGAGCCTTAGAGCCAGTGAATTCACACCTGGTCAGGAAACCAGTTTAATGTATTGTAGAACCTATTGCTTTTTGGGTTCTGGCAGTAGAATTTTTAAGCTAACAAAAAAATTCATGGATAGAAACAGAGGCTGGGGGGTCAGCTGTGCTTACTGCCAAAAAGGACTTCCTGTCCATACAATAAGTATCAGAATCAGTGATTGTTTTCCCCTCTAAGGCAGTGATTCTCAACCTTCCTAATGCCACAACCCTTTAAAACAGTTCCTCATGTTGTGGTGACCCCCAACCATAAAATTATTTTCACATACACCTGTATTTGTATTGAAATATGTATTTTCTGATGATCTTAGGCGACCCCTGTGAAAGGGTCATTCGACCCCCCAAAGGGGTCCCCACCTATAGGTTGAGAACCACTGCTCTAAGGATTTACGTTTTTTTCTCACTGAAGATAAAAAGTTGAATTACTCTGATGGTTTTTGATAAACTGTGCCTGTTAAAACTTATGTTTAAATGTCTGCAGTGATTGGATTGAAAAGTCTGATTAATATCTCTTGAAATTAATTGTGTCTGGATTTGGGATCAGAGTTTAAACATTCCAAGTTAAAATAATGTAATAAAGTATTTACTTCATTGTTTTTATAGGGTTATATGTGGAAGAAGGGTCATAAAAGGAAGAACTGGACAGAGCGTTGGTTCGTTTTAAAACCAAATGTTATATCGTACTATGTTAGTGAAGATTTAAAAGACAAAAGAGGAGACATTGCATTGGATGGCAACTGTACTGTAGAGGTAAAAATAAACAAATGATTGAAAAGTAATACTAGACGATGAATATGAAAATAATTTAACTTACCTATATTTGATTCAACCTGTTGATTAAATTCTGGAATTTTTATTTTCACGGGGAATACAGTGGAGTGCTAACAATAGTGTTGATGAAAAAAGAGAAGAAATCTTTATTTTTTGAAATATCCATTCAGGATTCTTTCTTAATTTGTGGAATTTTTGTTAACCAGTGAAAAAGAGTAGTATTCTGTATAGATTGTGGAGCCAGGTTTCTTTCTCTGACGTGGCTAAAAAAAATTGCACACTTTATTTATTTATTTATTTATTTATTTATTTAATCGAATTTATATGCCGCCTCTCTCCCGAAGGACTCGGGGCGGCT
>JANHFR010000003.1:612346-627323 GCA_032468015.1 Mimophis mahfalensis | reverse complement strand
GGGATTCGAACCTGCACTAATTGCAGGCAGATGGTAACACTTAGCAAGCAGTTAGACCGCTGAACCACCAAGGCTCTGTGCCATAGAGGTGCCCGAACAGCAGTTCATTTGTATGCTTGACTGGATAAAAGTGTCATTTTTGGTGTGTGTGTGTGTGTGTCCCTTCCTTTTATATTTTCGTCCACTCTCCATTTGTTTTCCTCATGCTTAATTAATTTTCACTTATATTCCAAGAACAGTCTACTTTAACTATTCTGCAGTACTTAATCTTTGATGCTGTTCCTGCCCCCCCCCCCCCCACACCCCTCAAGAGAATTCTAGATTTCATTGGTGAAATTACCATGGGAAAATCGGTTTCCTGGTAAGGGCCTGAAATTCTGCAAGAGAGATCAGTTAAAAAACAGATGTGACCATGATTTCTATTACTTTAAACTCTGCAAAACTAGTGTCGCTCTCATGATTTTCTTAAAGCATTTGTTAGATGCAGTGATTAGAGTAGTAGATTTATAACCTTGGTGGCAACTTGTTTTTTAGTAATGTAGGGCTAATGACGCATAGTTATAACTTAGGCTTTCGCTAAAATACTGTATACCTAGAGGAAGAAAGCTTGGTGATGCTTCATGAAATCTTTTAGAAACCTAGCTTGGGTGAAATAAGAATGGTGCAGCCCTGAGCACATCTCTGCAGAAGTCCCACTGAGTTTAGAGAGGTTTTCTTCAGGAAAATACATATAGGGTTATCGCTCCATTTAATTTGATAGCCACACATGGAGTATCATTCATCTAGGGTGGTGAAATGGATATCTGAACAGAAGTATCTAATAGATTTTAATTGCCATTGTTCAGTATAGGTTAAAAGTGTGCTTTGTAGTGACACGTATGGTTAGTGCTGGGTATGCACGTACTTTCAAATAAACTTTATACTGAATGCATGAAAGAGCCATACACGAGTTTTTGCAGTGTGGTTAGTTGTGTCACTGTCCAAAGACAACTCTATTTGGTTTTAACCCTAAGCCAGTTTGTTGTACATCATTTTTGTTTTAACATTTATAAATTTGTGGCATTATGTATCTTGCTGGCTTTTTAATACTTTTTCCTTTTAAGGGATTATGCTTTTTAAAAATTCACTAAATATATAATGAATGCAGTAATTCGAGCTGAAACAGGAATTTTGTTTGGAAAGGAAATTTATACGGCAATAGATTGGCCTGAAGTTATTGGAAATACCTATTTCTCAAGTAACAATAGCCCATATAGTTGGCTTTTTTGGAGTGTACTGTGATCTGTGCATGCGTCCTTAGCAAGAATAATTCACAGATTGCACAAATTAAAAAGAAACGGACACACATATATTATGGTTTAGTATTATGTGTAAAACAAGGATACATCAGGACTACATAAAATAGTTTATGCGGATTTATGCGTTTTAATTCATTGTTTACTTCTATCTGGATCATGTAATTTTATTTTCATTAAACAGTGTTAAAAGTGGTATTTTAAGTACTTTTTAATTTATATCTTGGTGTTTTTCTTGTTTGGTATATAGATGTTGGACTTATCTTGGTTGCAAGGTGGGGTGGTGAGTGCAAATTCAGTTCCAGAAGAAGGAGGAATGGGTTTGAATACGGTTAGCTTTATATATAGCTATTGCCTGCTGAATTACATCTCACCTTGAAAACGGCATGGTTTTGAAAATTTCTGCATCCCTGTAATTTTCTTACTCAGGCAAATCTCCATCAAAGAATAATGAAACTAGAATTTCCTGTATTATAAGGTGCAGTTGTCTGACATTCCAGCCAATGACAAGATTGTCACCACTCTTTTTGAACTCGGAGTAAAAAAAAACAAAACAAACCACAATAGTAATTAAGAGGAACCTCAAACTTTAAACTGCCGTCTTAACATTCTGACTAACAAAAGATTTAAGAGTAAGGCTATTTTTGATAACCCAGTAATGAAAAATTATTTCTGTGTTGGTTTTGCTAGCTTTGCTTATAAGTTGCCATGCCCATTAATAAAGTGAACTAGCTGGTTTTTGTATCTTATTTCAGATCCTGAATATTTTTTTTCACCCTTTAAAACAAAAGAACATTGACCAGCATCCTACTACACAATTCAACGAAACTTTCCATATCAAGCAGATCTCCCTTGCCACCCTGTAATCATGTTACAAAAATAGCTGGAAAAAAATGATTGTTGTAACATAGAAATAATGTTAGTGCTGTATGGTTTGAACACACATGCTTGCCTTTTTAATACAGCATCATACTTTTCCATTTTGTGGCAGCAGAAATAAAAACTAAATTGTATATCAAAGGGAGTTGGCTTTCATCACAATGAAGGTTCAGTTGCACATTGCTAAGGGCAGTGGAATGTAATATTATTGTGACTTGTTCAGCAATTTTAAGATGACAGGCAAGTGGATTAAGTTTAAATAGAAAGGTGCCTAGTACACACAGGGTTTATTCCTGGATTCTGAGGAGCCTTTAGAAGACAGAGTTTGTCTTCCATTCCATTATCAGGACTGTATGTTTATAAACAGTGAGCCACGAAGGAAGATGTTTTTGGTTGGAAAAGAAAAGAGTCAGAAGAGTACAGTATCATCATGTTTAATAAAATTACTGTGTGTTTGTAATTTAGAATAATAGCTGAACTAGCTTTTGTCTCGTAGATAGCAGGGCTTTTGAATCAGTTTGTGATACTTTATTTTTGCATGGCATTGTAGGAAAATAATTTTGTGCGTTTAAGACCTTGCTCCGGCTATCCTATAGTGGCCTTTAACTCCTGTTCTCTTGTAACCATAGCAAACAAATTTAATTGGCAGTGTATTTTTCCTTCCTAGTTCTAAAAAATGTAGAATAATGTAAAATAACAGAAAGGATTCCTCTCAAGTGTAGATTTGCCTGTAGAAAAATAGAATGTTTGGGTTTAACCCTACATATACTAATTCCTAAGCTGTTTGTTTAACTCTGTCTGTCATCCTAGTTGCTACTGAAACATGTTCAGCAATGTAAAGTGCTATTAAATGCTTTAAGAGTTCTGTAAACCTTTAGTTCTGTGCTAGTCATCTGCTTTTTCACAGGGATTCACAATAGCATGTTCATGCTCAGACCTGTTCTAATGTTAAAGTGCAAAAGGGGGCAGTAAAGTGCTACCCAGAAAATCCTATCTTTACGTAGAGTGTTTTGTTTTTTAAAAAACGTGGATTCTCATTTTACTCTTGATTTGTTATTTCAATTACTGATTAATTTGTTATTTTGGGCAATTCTTCTCCCGCATTTAGCGGTCTTAAAAATGCCTGTGTGTTTTGTGCATGTAAAAAAAAGTGTAAAAACCATCGTTTTAATGGTAAACATTCAACTAAGGGTGATTTTGTTTTCTGTGTCATCCAGCCCGGCATGCTATTTCCCCCACATTTTTCTTGGAAATGTTCAGATTCTTCCTTGAAGCACATTCTTTTAAAGTGCTTTTTCAAAGAACCTAATTCAGTAACAGCTTCCTTGCCTTCTCTGTTAACAGCCTATTCCTCTGAAAACATAGGGCATACTTAAAAGATGAAAAAAGAGAGAACTTTGAGGCTGAGAATTGAGATCTGGAGAAGTAAATGTGGAGTGAGGTTATGGGGTCAAGAGTTGGACTTTTGCCAAGAGGTGCAGGCTTGATTCATCCAGAAAGTAGTGGGAGTAAGCATCTAATTTCCCTGTATCTGTGCAGACGGTTTCATTCTCTCCTAGTAGTTCCATAGCCATTCACAATCCACTTCTTAAAGACACAACTCTAATTTTACTACTGATGCATTGTGTATTTCTGAAATCTGGGTTAAATAGTATTTCAGTTGAATTAAGTCTTTTCTTTCATAGTGGAGATTCTCATGTTACTAAGAGTTCAGTGTAGGTACCGAGTTTCATAGCTAGACATATTAGCAGACTAACCAGAATTACCATTTTTAATTTCATACTGGACATATTATAATAGTTACCGGTAAATACCGCCCACCCACTCACTCACTCTCTCTCACTCTCTCCCCCCCTCTCCTCCTCTCTCCTCCCAAACATTTTTTCACTTGGTAGATAACAAATCTTCCACATACCAGCTGCTTCCTTGTGTAACCAAACATGAATCATTAAATGGGTTAACATTTTCCATATGTACTTATGCCACAGTTATGAAATGTTTTGAACCCTGGTTTGGATATATAGGTAGTAGGATGAGGCTTTTAAAAAAAAACATTTTATTTATTATTCTAGGTCTTATGATCTTTAATCTGATATCCCTCCACCCCTAGTGGAGATTACAAGAAGACCTCCAGCAATGACTGTCTGCAATCATACAGGACGGGGCCAGAAAAGAGAGGGAAAAATGGGAGTTTCCCGGCCAATCTGGGAAACTTGACAGCTATGCAATTAAACTTGTTAACCCATAAAGCAAACAAGGTTTGGAATCCGTGTTTAAAAATGCCCTTTCTTCTGGTTTCTGGACCTGCCTTGGATGCCAACAGCCTGGAAACCTTCCCCTCACCAAAGATCAGAGTGTACTTTTGGCGATGCCAAGGACAGACAATGGCTGCTGGATCTTCCTGACATTTTGCAACGCAAAACATTTGTGTCATTGTTAGAGGTAGTTTTCGACTTACAACAGTTCATTTAGTGACCCTTCAAAGTTACAATGGCACTGGTAAAAGTGACTTATTACCATTTTTCACACTTATGACCATTGCAGCATTCCCATGGTCACATGATCAAAATTCAGATACTTGGCAACCAACTCATATTTATGGTGGTTGCAGTGTCCCAGAGCATGTGATCCCCTTTTGGGGCCTTCTGATAAGCAACGCCAAAGGGGAAGCCAATTCACTTAACAACCATGTTGTTAACTTAACTACAGTGAATCATTTAACAGCTGCGGCAATAAAGGTCATAAAATGGGGCAAAATCACTTAGCAGTTTTCTCTCTTAGCAACAGAAATTTTGGGCGCAATTATGGTCATAAGTTGAAGCCTTACGTATTTGCAAGAATGTCTCTGGATGCGATATCATCTTAATATAAATGGTAGGTGGTTGCATGTTAGGGGTTTGTTTAGAAGTTAGCCATCAGTGATGATAAGAAGACAAAAATGGAAAGCAGAGGTCTTGTTAATGTCCAGGGAGAAAACGTAGAGGAGACAGTGTATTTTAGAGACTATTTCTCCAAATGACATTTTGTGAATAGATCAACCTTTCCCCCTGGCAGACATTTTGTGAGAGAACCCATAGCATGCTCTTGAATTTCCAGATGTGTTCAACTAAGGCCCAAAAGATGGAGGCCATTATTCTGAGCTCTATAAATATTCCTGTAATTTGTAACATTTCTAAACCAAAGAAACAGATCCACATGCAAAATTTATCTCCTCATTTCAAGTGTACACAGGAAATGGGAATGTTTGAGAAGCCTGCATGTTCATCTGTATAATCTCCTCATCACTTGAAGAGAATGTAGTGTATAAAAAGGGATTAAGACTCACAGTGTTACTAAATGAAAGTCAGTTAAGCTTGTCTAGAAGCTGCTGTCCTGTTGCAGTCCTCAGTAATGTCATATTCTTAGAATAGCAGACCAATCCAGTCTTGTGTCAACTATGCTTCTCTATTGATAAAACCTGTTGTGAATAGCAGCTGTGCAGTTACAATCTGAAAATGTAACATAGTCCAGGGAAACTCATTGTTAGCGGTCTAATTCTGCTTTACATGTTTCCCACTCGAGAGATCTTCAGCATATTGTTTAAAGTTGTAGTATAACAAATGAACACATGGTTGGTGTGATACTTGTATTTTCAGAAGAAATAATACGATCCTGCTCAAATTGAATAATTGTACTCTTTTACAAAAATAAATTTCCATAGCAGTATGGTAGTACTTAGAAGTATTCTAAATGGGTAGTCCTAGATTTATTGCTGCAGTTGGAATCAGAATCTTTGTTGTCATTGTTGTCATAACTCAAGTCATCACGTCACCTGACTTGAGTTTACGAACATGTTTATGATGGTCATGTCAAATCATGCAGCTATAGGTGTGAATCCTGCTTACCCAATTGCATTTTTTGTCAGAAACTGGTCAAAAACATTTCAAATTCACATTCCATGGCTCTGGAACACTGCAACTGGTTGTAAATGCAAGATGGTTGGTTCCTAAGTGCAAGAATTATGATCAAATAACCACAGGGGGTAGGGTAATAGTTGTAAATCTGAATGTAGGTGTTATCTCCCCCTTTTTTTGGCAGCCATCATTAATTTGAACCATTGTTAATTAAATGGTCATAATTTGAGGATTGTGAATATTCAAGATAACAAAGACATATAGTAAAGCTAGCTGTATCAAGAAGCATGGTGTAGTCGTGTAAACTATTCTTAAGAATGAGAAAATATATTACTTGTGTGATAGGTCTAATAGAGACGGTTTAGTGGTTTAGTTGGTTTAGTGGTCAAGGAACCAGACTAGAAAAGTGGGACACCATGAGTTCAAGTCCCACCTTAGCCGTGAAAGCCAGCTGGGTGATTTTGAGCCAGTCACTTTCTCAGCCCAACCTACCTTACAGGATTATTATTGTGAGAAAAAAGAGAAGTAGAAAAATATGTTGGGTATGTTCTCCATTGTGAGTTATTTGTAAAAATAATAAAGGTGGGATACAAATAAATATGTTTTGATCAAATCAAATAAATCTACAAAGTAGAACAATATTTGGAGGAGTACTTCCTCTGTTGGTAACAATATTTAGCCTTGGCAACTTTAATATATGTGTATTTTCAGTGACAGAGCTTGGGAAGCAATAGTGTAGACGTTCGGTGAACATAAGGAGGAATGGGATTTCATCCACTGGTGATGTGGTTCCTTGGTGGTCACACTTTTAGCCTAGAGGCTCATCTTTTCTAGTATCTGATGTTCAGGAGGCACAGATGTAACCAACTGCCACAGTCTCATGACCTTTTCTCTAAAAATCACAAAAATATACCATAATGAGACAGTTGTAGCCAAATTAAAAATAGGTTTTAGAATATAAATACTGATATACAGAGGTGGTATTCAGCCAGTTCCGACAGGTTCCGGAGAACTGGTAGTGATAATTTTGATTGGTTCGGAGAACCGGGAAATGCCACATCTGATTGGCCAACACCAGCAAATTCCACCTCTGATTGGCTGACAGCATAGCCACGCCCGTTAAGCCACATACACAGAACCGGTAGTAAAAAATTTTTGATCCCAATACTGCTGATATTTTATGTATTCATGCATTTTCAAATTTAAAATGTCTTAACTCTTTATTTCCCCCCCCCCCCCTGAATAATGGGATGTTTCAGCAAAATAAAAATAAGCTCATAGATCTCTTTCTGGAGTTTGTGTATCTTATATTCAAATTGCTTGTCCCAGTGCTGAAGTAAGGTGGTATAAAAGCTGGATATATTTACGCGAAAGGTGCCATCAGTCTGTGCCTGTTGGATGGATTCCTAGTAACAATAAGTAAGGCAAATAAAAACAGTCAAAGGAAGATTAAATCCGCTTTGTTTATTAATGACATCTGATTCTGTATATCCACCCTAAAAGTTATATATTCTCTGTTTGCCTCACCTCACTTTTATATTCATCTTAGACTTACTTGGGTTCCTTTGCTTAATTTATATGAATTCTTACTTAAATGTACTAAATAAAAATGTACAGTGGGAGTAAACAGTCAATTTTGGGGCACTTTTCATTTTATGCTGCCAGATAGACCCAACTGCTACAGATGTATGTAGCTTATACTGCTGTAAAATGTCACACTGCACTTCTTTTTTTAAAAAAAAATAGAGGATATGTCCTTCAGATGTTTGGTTCCATGTGTGGGATTTAGGAAGTTTTTGATCAAGTCCAAAAAAATGTGTATCTATTTTAATGAGCTTGAGCACTGCCACCTCATGCACCTTTTTCAAAACAGATGGGGAATTTAATTTGTTATGGGTTACTTTAAGATGTTTATAGTTTGCCTCCTTTGCTGAAGGATTAGGCAAATAATGCATAGCAGCTTGTACTGTGTGTAAATACAACATTCAGGTTTTTATCTTTCTGATTAATGGCCAAGCTAAAATTATGACAACTCTATATCTGCAGTATTCTGAGTTATTATAGTCTATAAAATCTGCATGCCTGGATGAAATTTGTCCTTTTGAGCCTGCTTTAGAGATGCATGAGATAAAACAGCACTAGAGCTTGGGGACTTAGTACTTATCCATTATTTTATATTTTTGATCATATTGAGTATCTGCTGTGGAGTCCTTAATATAAACTGCTGGAAATAACTATTCATTAAGAAGCCAATTTCTTCAGTAATGTTTTCTCTTACAGTAAGATAACTGCCATGAAATGTTTAGATTAGGAGGTGTTTAATATTAATATAAGAGGGTATTAATATTAGGGAGATTCTATATCTATAACTCTAAAAATATTAATTGGGACTCATGCATCTTAGGCAGAAAATAAAGATTGCAGTGACTTTTTTTGCTTAAAAGGAGTACATTTAAACCAGGAAATTATTTTCATTTAAAACTTAACCTTTGTCATTAAGGTAAACTGAGTTGCTTGAATAGTGAATAGCCAGTTTTAAGTAATTTGAAATATTTAATGTGTCTGGTTGATACCAGGAACATTGAACAAGTTATTGGTGCAGGTTCTAGTTTTAACAAAACAAAAGCTTTACTCTTTTGTTTTATGTTTCAAAAAGATAAGCTGAAACCTGCCTAAGGGATAATAAAATGGTGTAATAAAAGAAGGCCTGGAACCTGCAGCTGCTGTTGGTTCTCCATATGGCAGATTAGGAGAGAAATGATGCCTCTACCTCAGTGGAAATAGTTGTTTATCGTATAATGAACAAGACACTCCAAATAGTTTCATCCAATACTTGATATTGGATACTAGATCAAATGGTTCTATGTCATCCATTTCTTTTGACCCAGTATCTCTTTGCTTAGAACAAGCTTGAGAAGAAACTCTTTCATTAATTCTTATATTGTTGAACGAAACTTAATTTGAGTTCTTCTTAAGGTAGATTCAGAACTTTGTGATGGTTAACTTAAATAATTTTGGATTTCAACTCGTCCATAGTAAAAAAAACTAAAATTGAGTTTCTTCTATTTTTACTGTCATAGTCTGGATTGTGTTAATACTACTACTACTACTACTACTACTACTACTACTACTACTACTACTGTATTATTTTTATTATTATATACTATATTCATTAAACATTATTATTATCTTCAGTGTGTAGGCATGATACATACTTCTCTTTATCTAATGAATAACTTTTATCTGTCTTTTCTTTTAGATTTCATCCTGGACAAGGATTAGTACTGTATCCAAAGATTGGAGATAAACTGGATATTATATGCCCAAAGGTGGACTCTAAGACTGGTGGTCAGTATGAGTACTACAAAGTCTACATGGTTGAGAAAGACCAAGCAGACAGCTGTACTGTTAAAAAGGACAATACTCCTCTGCTCAACTGTGCCAAGCCTGATCAAGATGTTAAGTTTACCATCAAGTTTCAAGAGTTTAGCCCTAACCTCTGGGGTCTAGAATTTCAGAGAAACAAAGACTATTACATCATATGTAAGTGAACAATAACTTTGTTTCCTTTCTTTTTTGGTCTTCTGTTTCTTAATTTATTCATTGTATTCAATCAAATAAGAGGCTTAAAGGATTTATATTGTTTTCACTGGAAGTATTTTCATGGCAGCTTATTATTAACTTCCTCCCTACTGTTTTAGATCCTGTTTTATTTCCAGGTTTTCAGGCGATGGGTTGGCTGAGCTGGCAATGTTAGCAATGTAACTGATGAATACTTGGATATCTTAATATAGTTTAAATAGTATAAAGAAGAAGAAAACTCAGTTACGCTAGAAATTAAAAGGTTGGATCCCATAGGTCATCTTTCTGATCTAATACATTTTTCCTAAATCCCATTTGCAATATTAAGACATTGGATTTTTGAGATGTAGTGAGATACACTAATATTCAGTCAATGGTCATTCAATGATAAATAATACTCCTAGTTTGTAATAGAATGACACTTTAACTCTTTCAATGTGTTTGGCAGTGTGTTTCCTATACACATATAACATGCAAGAAAAGTGATCACAAAGTGAGGCAATAACTTCAAACAGAAAACATAAAATATCGTTGGAGTAAAATTTGTTTGTATTTTCATGGTTTTGTTTTCTACTTGCTTGGTTACTAGATATTTAATCAAAATGGAGTATGGTTAGCTGGTATAGCAATGGTGCCAGGAACGAGGTGAAAGGATGGGTGAGAAAAGCTTAGGTGCCTTATCTTGTGGGATGGGTGCTTTAAATTCGAGTGAAAAGAAGAAGCTGTATGTTTCTGCTTCTCAAGAGACCAGCAGGCCAATAGATGTAGTTGTTGTTTGGCAAGAGATCATTGCAATGTCCCAGCCTTAAATGAGTGATGCTGGCATGTATTTATGATGATTGCAGTATTTTGGGGTCATGTGATCACCATTCTTGATGTTCCCAGGCAGATTCCCACAAGCAAAGTCAATAGGGGCAGCCAGATTTGTTTAACAAGCATGTGATTCTTTTAACAACTTCAATGTTTCAGTTAACAGTTTGGGGAAAAAGTTTGTAAAATCAGGTTTGACTTACTTAACAATTGCATTGCTTAGCAGTGGAAATTCTGGTTCCAATTATGGTCCTAAGTTGAAAACTACCTGTAAACCACTTATTTGGAAATTTTTTAAAAATGATTTTATTAGGTCATTCCTATGTAAGTAGGCATAGTATTATAGTATACTATAAAAAATATTTTTTTAAAAAAACAATTGTTTTACTTTTGAATCATTCCTGAAAAACAAAGTTGCAACAAATTCATTTTATGTATATTCATTTAAGAATTGAAAAGAACAGAATGGGACTAAAATAAGTACTAATAAAATTAGTAAATTTATATATACAGTAAATATTAATGAAATTCAAATTTGTATTGTGCAGAACAAAAATAGAATATTGAAAATGTAATTTGACGCACGTATGATCTGTTTTAAAATATGGCTGTTGTAATTTTAAATGCAAGACTTCTCAGTGCCTAGGACTTCTGAGGAAGAATTGAATCAATAAATTTTGTATTGCTAGAATAAAAGGTAAAGAACTGAAACTAGAGACAGTAGTCAGTACTCCTTATGAAAATGTACAGTATAAACAGGTCCCTCTGTGCTTAAATAGCTGTTACAAAATATATCAGTTATTTAATGCTTTGGGGATTAATTCCCAATAGTAGGCCAACTGTGACATAAATGGTACTATTTTAATTATGACTTGAGACTTATGGACAAATGAAACTTATGGAAAACTGTCAGCTTTGTCATCTGTGTCAGTAATATTCTAAGTAAATCCACAAATAAGACTCATTTTCTTCATTTTTGTATAATTATTTCATTATGGTAATACAGTATAATAATTACATTTCCGGGAGGATTATAGCATTCTTTGGGGTTTAGAAAATTCGCATCTTTCAGCCTCAGTGGTGTCAGACTTACTGTAATAGCTTAGAGGGGAAAATTGACAGGATCTTATGATGGGTGATGCCTTCAAGATCCAATTTCTGATCACAGGTCAGTGTACAATTCCCTGAAAATCCCATTAAAAAAAATCTATTTCATAAAAGTCTGACCATAGGTTAATACTTTGTTTCACATGATTTTTTTTTAAAATAAAAGTAGTTTTTAAATTTGCCTGTAAGTCATATCAAAAGCCTTGAATTTGGATACAAGACTCAAGGTGAACAAAGTTAAGTAAAAGTGGGGAAGTCTGAAGAAAAGTAGCCAAGTTGTTATCTTTCTTATCTCATGATCATTCTTGAAGAAAGATGATATAGCACAAAACAGAAAAGAAGGAGACAGAGGGCAAATCACAGAATGAGTAAGAATAAAAGTGCATGGAATAGATTGTATTTCTACCCTTTGCAACTTTGCTAAGTAGAAATCAGTAACAATAGTAGATTTACAGCAGTCGAGTCTGTCTTGATTACTGTAACAAAATCTCCTGAGCTTTGGTTAACTTAACCTACAGCTCTGTGTATTTTTATTGGGAAACCAATTTGATTCCTTCCAACCAATCTTATAGGGAACTATTTCCAGATATTAGTAACTATTGGAAATATTTCTCAGTAACAATACTTGATAAGATATACTCTCTCATCCAGTTAATAATTCTTTTATGAAGGCTCTTGTGATCCATTTCCTAACTTGGCAGGAGAAAGCAAATATAGGATTTAATTTGGGTTCTTGAACTGACCATAAGTTAAAGTCAGAAAAGGAATCATTTTCGCCTTGTCTTAATTTTTTTTCTTTTTTAACCAGTCAAGATTCTAAACTTTTGACAACTTTTAACCTACTCGTAGGACTGGGGGGGTAACTTTGAAAATGTTCACCTTTCAGTAAATGGCTCACAATATGATTGTGAGGTGCCCAGGTGGTAAGATGGGTGACAAACAGTCATATAAATAAATAACTTTTAAGCAGAAATGAGAATAGTGAACTAGATTCAATTACAGATAATCCTCGCTTAACAATCAGCAACTGTTCAAATGTCATCCTGGGTTACACTAGCCCTGGTGCACCCAGTCATCATTTGCTGTTTTCTTCCTGGCTGCATCAGGCCTCTTTCCAGAGGCTGCATGCACCATTTTTGCGATGAATCGGAAGGCTTTTGAGGTCACCTGAAACCTTGTGAGAAGGTGTGTTCACCAGTGGTAGGATTCAAATTTTTTTACTACTGGTTCTGTGGGCATGGCTTAGTGGACATGGTTATGTTATCAGCAAATCAGAGGTGGTATTTGCCAGTGTCAGCCAATCAAAGGTGGTTCTCTGAATCAGTCAAAATTATCGCTACTGGTTCTCCGGAACCTGTCGGAACTGGCTGAATACTACCTCTGTTCACCTTCTTTCAAATAGAGTGTGCTGTTCTTCAAATTTTTGCCTTCCAAAGCATCAGGAGAATGGTACATGGAAAGAAGAAGGCCTATAGATGTGGCCGACAGTTGCTGGGATCAGCAGGGCCTGCCGAGTGCAAGTTGTTGGAGGCTTTGCACTGGGATGGCTGGCTGCAGCCCGGTCTTGAAGTGGCACTCCTCAGCAGTGGTGGCGCCACCAGCACTGGGGTTGGAGTTGCAATCCAGGGATGGCAGCAGCTGGCTGATGTTGCTGAAGGTGCAGGCCTCTTTTTAAGCTCCACTGCCATTGATTTTGCCACTGTGGAGTGCCGCTGTGCAGGGTAGCCTAAAGGGTAGAGATGAGGGGAAGATTGGCAGGTAGGGCAAACTGAAGAGAAAACAGTTACCTTATTGAGACCCAAGACAGGGAAGGACCAAGCTGGGAATGGTTTGAACAAGGGGCCCCTTTCCTAATAACTGGTGGGGTTTGATTAATGATGGCAGCAGGGACTGTTGGGATTTCTGCATTAAGCAATGTGGTCATTCAATATCACACTTATGAACCACATTGCTTAGCAATGGAGATTCTGGTCCCAATGTCCTTACGGAAGGACTCCCTGTAATTTACAATGAACTGTTTGCTATCAGCATACAGATTTAATGATGTTACTTGATTTAAAATAAAAAAGTAGGAGAAATCCTAATTGAGAAAAGGATTAAAAGAAGTGATATGAATTTTACAGAGGTGAATCTATATCAGGCATTATTTACTGTCACTTTGATTATGACTACTGTATCTAGTCTAAAATCTGTGAAGAAAGTCCGTGGTTCAAAAGAATGATAAGAAAAAGCTGCTACTTAAAAGAAAAAAGGCTCACAGTTTTGCAAAACTGAATTTTCCATAGTCAGATTGCCAAGAGCAGGATATAATTCAATTCCACTTTCAGACATAGAAGCTTTCTGGGAATAAATATGCATGCCAATAATTTATAAGTTATAAAATATATATTTCTCACATTAATAAAAATGATCACAATAACATTTCCTTTTATTTGGATTTTTCACTCTTGACTGTTTTACAGAAGTTATTACTCTGTTAGATTTTCCAATTGATATTCCCAGATGTATCTTCTTAAATGGATAAAACTCCATCTGTTTGACTCTAAGGGAAATGAAAGTACGAAAAAGTAGTTCAACCCGTTTCTTTAAAAATATAATTTCCTCCAGAAAAATTATATTCAACAGAATAATTAAAAACCCAAAATTCTACTACATACACAATAGTATTAGCAAAAGGTTTTGGATAGGAACACTTCCCTTCCCTAATGCCATCTATTTCTGATGTTGTTGTTGTTTTTATAGTTTGACATTGTTCAATTTTTTGAGCAATAACTTTTAAAATGATAAACTCTGGATTTTGAGGACATGACCTTCTTTTATTGCAATATATAAACACTTACAAAGAATATCAGGCTGCATGACTTTAGGCAAAATATGATCTTTGCTTTCTCTCTTTTGTCTTAAATTATATTACACATACACAAATTGCTTTCAACTTTTATTTTGGGTTTAATGGAAAAGATTTAGGGAAAAAAAACCCAGGGACTTTGATGTTATATATGTTACTAGTTGATTACCTAGCTTTTCCCAGGTATAATTGTCCTCGAGCCAGCTGCCTCCCTAAGCTTTCAAAAGGCCTCACCTCGTCCTGGCCTAGGCTTCCATATCGTCTGCTGCTGCCTCCTCCTTTTCTGCTCAGCCCTCACCTCATCCCCGGCAGCCTCCATTTCAGAAGGCCTCCATATTGGTGGCCTGTATTACACAGGAGCCAGGCATAGGCTGACGCTGCTCTCTGGCACCCCTTGTGGTGTCCAGCTGTGAGGGAAGTCCTGGGCATCAGCACTTCGGCAGTATTTTTAGGGGTAAGAGACCCCCTGATGGCATTCATCCTCTGCAGTATTTTTCTCCAAAGGGTAAGCTACCTACATGGCTAGTTTCGTTGTGATAGGTTAAAAAATGTATATGGAACAT
>JANHFR010000003.1:544818-556518 GCA_032468015.1 Mimophis mahfalensis | reverse complement strand
ATTTGCACACAAATGGCCATACTTACTTACCCCCCTTCTTGTACCTAGAACTAGATCAGATGGTGCTGAATTCGAGGTACTGCAGAACCCCATAAAATATCCACCCTGTGATACCTGCACAGGAGGCATTTTCTTTATGTGAGGCAAATGGCTCCTTCACATTTTTCTCTTTGAAACTGCAGGATTTATTCAGAAAAACAGTCGAGTAAGATTTTACCCATTCCTCTCCTTTTTCCTTATTTTCTTTGGCTACTAGTACAACTGCATTCATATATTTCTTTTCTTTCTTTCTTTTAATTAGAGCCAATTATGTGACTGCCTATGCACATCTGACAGCCCATCAAACTATAATTGCCTCACAAATCTTCTTGTAAAAAATGTAACTTAGAGCTACTCATCAGGGCCTCTTCTAAAGCTATTTGTGAATAATACATGATAAAAATATAATTTGAGGGCAAAGTACAAAGAAGCATAAAGCAGGATGTAAATGTATGCAATAGATTTTAAATGAATTAACAAAGCTATTTTTTTCCAGCTTTCACTGTTAGAAAAATAGGTGTTAAATTTTCACTTTGTTTCCCTTTCTACTGCAAATGGTTTTAATCAGAACTCAGGGTTCTGGATTCTATATAATCTGATCATTATTCTACGACAGTATATAAGCGTTTCTGTTCTATATCTCATAAATATCTTTAAAGAGCATTTGGATTAATTTACAGCGGTCCTATAGTTCCAGTCAATTTCATTTAAGAGAACAAGTATTCAAGAAGTTTTAATACTTGTAACAACCTCACACACACACACACACACACACACACACCAACCTAAGTGTTTAAATGCCTGACAGTGCTTTGATCCAGTCATTATTATCCTTTAGAAAATGTTACTATTAAAAATTAAGATCGAATAGTTTTGTAGGTTTCACACATAAGCAGCACAATAGACATAAGAGTCTTCCATAAGACAGTGATAGAAAATGACAACTTCCATGTATAACTATACAACTGCTTATTAATGAAATGACTATCTCCCAGAAGGTTCTGAGTTCACTTTTCAATCAAACTGGAAGTAGACATTGTGAGATTCATATGACTGTGCCTGAAAACCACAATTCCCACATTTCATTCTCTGTTAACATCTGCTAATCCAGACCATATGCCATGATGTCACTGTGTGTCAAGTTTCTCCACCCACACGAAACCATAAAAGTCAGGCTATAATGGCATCACATCAAGGTTTTGTATTACAAAAAATTTGCAATAGATTGATAAGAGAGGACTAATAGTTATAATAATTTGGTGCATTTTAATTTCAGTTTGAAATGCTGTCTTAAACTGTGGGTTTTGATACACTGTAAAGTTGAAGATCTGAAGATGGATATATTAATGACTGTAGTACAACCTCATTTTGAAAGAGCCCATGGGTCATTTGTGTTTCTCAGCTTTGTAAAAGTACTTCTAAGCTTCACTGAATTCCTTCTTTCCAAATATATACACGTAGGGTTGTCCCTTTAAAAATATACAATGCTTCCTATCTTCTTTTAATATTTATAGGGATTCATCTACCCTTTTTCTTTTAGTATTTATAGGGTGGCCAAATAAAACAAAACTGAAGTATAAATATGTAAATTAAAACAAAAAGATATTCTTCAACTGATAAAATAATCAAATCCAAAGCAGATTGGGAGCAGCCTAAAAATATAAACTCCTCTGTACAAGAAAGAATTTTGTATCTTGAGATTTAACAGGAGCTGTATCTCATTTTTAAATATAGGCCAGCACAGAGCAACAATTGTTTATTAAAAATGGCATTGTTAATATTGAACACCACAGCTAAATGCAGCAAAGGAACACTCATTAGCTTGTTGTGCAGAATGCACTGCTTCAGGTTTAAGTTACATTCACTCAAGTCAAATATCTGAGCATAAGTCAGAAGATATTCAGGGCCAGCTGTGTAGTTTGGGGAATTGTAGTCCCAAGACATCTGGAAACAAATTGCATAGGTAAGATTAAATGGAACTTTGAGTATAACACATCCCTAGGTATGTACTTCATTGCTTTACAATACATGCTGTATTTAGTAAGGGCAAAATTATGATCAATCAATCAGTCAATCAAAATTATCTATCTATCTCTATCATTTCTTCCTCTCTCCCTCCCTCTCCCTCCCTCTCCCCCCATCTCTCTTAGGCTAAAGGTCCAGATAAGCCTCTAAAAAAACGAGGGAAGCCATGCAGTGATGCCTTACCAGGTTCTAAAGCAAATGAAATAATACTGTAATATTACTATCCAAAATGATGTAATATGATTTGGTCCAGAGTCTAAAAATAAAGACTGTGATAAACACTTATCAGCAACATAATTCATAAGCAGTTTTGATCTGGAATATCTGAAAACTCCTTCCAGATCAGTCTTCAATGCATGTTGCTATGTTTGCTGTCTATAGATAAGTTTCTATTTTGGAGCAATATGGAAAAGGGGTGCACACTGCATCTCATCCTTTTTACCCGATAGGTCAAATGTTTAATAAGTCCACTTTAAAAGATTACTTTCCATTTTGTATCCTGGAGAAAGTATGACATCAGATTTCATGGTTTTATCCTATTCTACTACGTGTTCTTTGGTTGCCTTAGAAACGTGGTTGCTATGGATTACACAGTGGGAGTTGTAAGGGTCAGCAAAGATCAGAACCTGCCATTCTTCATTCAAAGGCAATTGTCCCTGAAAAATGTAACTTACTTCAATATTTAAGAGCCCAGCACTGATATTAAGCCAAAATGAAACTTCTGTTAAAAACCCATAATTAACCTTGTCTTCAACTTGAGGTCATACATTAATAGCAATTTCATAAAGTGGACATTCCTCTGTCTTTCATTCTGGAAGACGAAGATAGGCTTTAAATAACATGTCTCTGGGAAAAAAAATACATGCATAATTGTTGCCACTTACTTTATGTCATTATCTAAGCCCTGGAGACCTCACATTCCCAGCTCTTCTCCCGGAGGTAATTGCATACATCTTGGGAATGTGTGAAATAGTGTTAATATTCAGCACACCGGCTTTTTTCAAAGGGCCCTCAGCCCACAATGATGCTCTGTGCTGTTGGATTTTTGCTGACTTTGTTTTTGGGTGAAGCACCAAGTGCTCAAGAAAAGACCACATTTTTTCAGTGGGCAGCCCAAGATGGACCTCACAATGTTTAACACGTTCCTTATTTTAAAAACATGCTGCAGGTACAGTGCAAGCAAAAAGCAGCATATAAACATAGGTAGTCTTATACATCAAATTCCATTGTTTCAATATTTTTGGTTTGATTTGTAAAAAAAAGTCCCTGGTCATGTGCAATGTATGGGGATTGGATCACAATTATGAAATCGGAGCAAAATTAAAAGGGAGCTTTTATAACAACAGTGTTGTTTTAGGCTGGGCTATCCAGAGTAGACATAAATAATTTGCCAGCATGTAAGTAGATTAAATAACAGTGAACTTCCCTTAATTTAATTATATTCGTCCAAAGTATATTATACTATCTTTCTCTTCAATTGTAGCAGTTATGACAGCCATCTGCAAGATTACCACATCGGAAAAAGTTTTACCCGTCTATAAAGATGGAGCATCTGTTTACAAAGTTAAGTGGAGCTAATATAAATCTTTTATGTTGTCGAGAGCCACAGTGTTCTGCAGCAGCAACCAAATGTATTCTAAAAGGTTCTGAACATCTGGACTAAAGACTGTGCTTTAACAAGACTTCCTTTTTATATGCTTGTTTTCTATGTTAAACTGAAGAGTTAGACTTCTGTTTCAGTAAAGTTTTACATACTGGATTACTTATATTAAATAATCACCAAGCAAACCATCTTCATGGCTTCCTGACCCTTCCATCCAAAATTTTGCTGCAGTGCCCCATCTCCATTCTTTCCAATCAATATAATCAGGGATGTTTTTTATTTTGGTTCTTATTTGGCTGTCACTGATAGAATGACAGTGTTATGGAGCATTATCTGAAAAAGAGCAGGATGATATGAAATATCAACTCTTGGTAAATCTTTGTACTAATTTGAATTCTTAAATAGAGCCATGTTGAACATCTACATATTACTAAAAAAAATATGTCTGTTTGTTTATAACCTTCAGTTGAGTGAAAAGATGCATCATAAGGGCAACAATTTTTCAATCAATTGTACCTAAAAGGGGTTAATTTACAACATGCATTCAAAATCTGGGCTCCCATTACTCCTGTGGGATTGAAATTTGGCAGAATTGTGGCCACTTCAGAACTGCCATGTAGTCAGTCACATGCAGGTGATCCTCATTTCTAATACTCCCTGCCAGTTTTGCCTATTTTATGACCTTTTTGCCACAGTTGTTAAGCGAATCTTGTTTCCTCATTGACTTTGCTTGTCAGAAGGTTGCAAAAGGTAATCACGTGACTTCAGAACTCTGCAACTATCATAAATATGAGTCATTTGCCAAGAAGTCAAATTTTGATCACGTGACCACGGAGATGTTGCAATCATTGAAACTGTGAAAAAGGATCGTAAGTCACTTTTTTCCAGTGATGTAACTTTGAATGGTCACTAAATGAACTTATGTAAGTCGAGGACTCCTTGTATTTCCTCTTGGCCATATGGCACTAGATGAGACAGTTATCTTATGTGGTGTAAATTGCCTCTGGTGTTATGAATTTTCCAGGAAAACCTGTGTAGAAACCTTAAAGAGCTTTTTCTGTATTTGAGTTACATTCTGCTGTGTCATTCTTGCAATAGAACATTTGTTGTAGTGGTAAATTGGAGGTCACTGTAGCAATTGACAATGAAAACATGTAGGAGGAACATCAAAACATTCATTAGATGAAGACTACCCATTAAAAGTCAGAAGTATACTATTTCCTTCTGATATATACTTAATGTCATGCCAATTGATTTGCTGGATGTCCTGTTTAATAACTTTTTAATATTTGTATTTTGTGTTTCTTAATTGTGAGCCACCCAGAGTCCTTCGGGAGATGGGTGGCAAAGAAATCCAATCCAATCCAATCCAATCCAATCCAATCCAATCCAATCCAATCCAATCAAAATCAAATAAAATGATTTTGTCTGCTGATAATTGCTTTGATCTTCATTCACATGCAAAGAAAAACTTCAAATTTACTTCATTTGTTTTACTTTCTTTCAATGTACTTACTGATGAAGTGAGGTAAGTCATAAAGGCATTATGGCTTGGGCCTGGAACATCTGAGGGGACACCTGCTGCCAGCTTCCCACCGCCCAGTCCGCTCACATAGGGAGGGCCTCCTCCGGGTGCCGCCGGCCTCAGAATGCCACCGGCTGGTCCCTAGGGGACGTGCTTTCTCCGTAGGAGCTCCCACCTGGTGGAATCAGCTTCCGGTGGACCTGCGTCAGCTCCTGACCTCCGCTCCTTCTGAAAGGAGTTAAAGACCTGGCTCTTTATGTTAGCCGGCCTAGATTGAGGTTTTTTTTTTTTTTAAGATTTGGTATGTCAGGCAGTAATCTAATTTGATTTAATTTTTATATCTTTTGTTTTAATGCCCTGTACACCGCCCTGAGTCCTTTTTTGGAAAAGGGCGGTATATAAAGGTAATTAAATAAACAAACAAACAAACAAATAACTAAATAAATAAATTAAGTATTATGACACAGGCAAATATCTAGACTAAGACACAGTGCAAAGGATCTGGAAACAGATATCGAGTCGGTGTCCATGGTTACATAGGCAGTTTTAAATCCTTCTGCTCTCCATGGTCTTGTGGAATGCAGGCACCTCTCTCAATGTGTTTTAAACAAGCGGTGATGTTTTTCAATTGCTACCCTAGTCACCAAAATGCCCCTGCTTTCTCTTTCTCCCCCTTTTTTGCTAGAATGACTTGGTGGCATTTCTTGAATGACAACAGTCCTGTAAAAAGCACAATTTAACAATGAGATCAAGGAACTGTAATTGGAAGAATGGGTGGTGGATATTTTTGAGGGGAAAGGGGGACAAAAGGTGTGGCTTCTTAAAGAGGTAGCTAAGGTAGGTGTCCTCCTTGTGCGTGCACACACCTCACACTTTCCCTGGCCAATGGGCTTTAAAACCAGTTAGGCCACAAAACAGGCAGACTATTTATTGCCTTCATAAACAAAGCTTGGATGCTTGTCTTCTGCCAGCTCACTGCTGAGTGAGATAAGCAGGCCTCCTACTGCTGAATTATGATCCTGCTTTCAGGCATATGGCCCCAGAATCTATAGCAATCCCTCCAACAGCTTGAAAAATTGAAATGCTTTGAAAGAAGATGAGCTTGCTAGAGCTGTGACTGGCAGGCAGTGAAATCTTCTCATTGCTTAGGTTTGAAGAAAGAACAATCCATTTCAGTTTCAGTTAGCTCTCTTTTCTCTCATAGGGTTTGCAAGGTACTAACAAGAATGCACAGACTGCAGTTTATATATTGCCGGCTTAATTACAGAAAATTTTCCCCCTCATCCCTACCCCTTCTCGCTTTGCATGGGATCTTTTAATAGTGTCTACATCAAGATGCAGGATGCAGTATTCTCAAATATTAAAAGCCGTTTGGTGCATAGTAGCATATAAACTGCTAGATTCCTGAAGCAGCCTTTTTTATGGTCTGGTTTTTTTTAAATAATATATGGCATGCTATAAAATTGATGACAAAATATGTAGATGTATTTGCTTGCCTGCAACACAGATTGCTTTCCTAACTATCCTTACATGGTAATAAAGTTCTTTGATATTAGTAAAATCTACAGTCATGAAACCTTCCTCAGATATATTTAGGTGGCCTTTGGTGGGCTTCAAATTACTTACTAACCAAAGATTCTTACTGGAAAAAAATAATCTAACTTCAAGGCATTTGAATTGAGCAGTGATGGTATTCAGCCAGTTCCGACAGGTTCCGGAGAACCGGTAGCAATAATTTTGATTGCTTTGGAGAACCATCAAATACCACCTCTGATTGGCTGACACTGGCAAATGCCACCTCTGATTGGCCCACACTGGCAAATACCACCTCTGATTGGCCGACGGCATAGCTATGCCTACTAAGCCACACCCACAGAACTGGTAGTAAAAAAATTTGAATCCCACCACTGCTTAGAGTATATTCTCACTGATTTAAATCACTGCAGAAAATATAAAACTTTTTTCCCTGCCATTGTAGGCTTACTTGTACTCTTCACCATTGGAAAAAGTGCAAAAAAGAGCAACTAAGATGATTAAAGGCCTGGAGACTAAAACATATGAAGAGTGGTTGGAGGATTTGGGTTTGGCTAGTCTAGAGAAAGGAAGGACTGGGGGAACATGATAGCAGTATTCCAGTATTTGAGAGGCTGCCACAAAGAGGACCAGGTCAATTTATCTTCCAAAGCACCAGAGAGCAGGACAAGAAACAGTGAATGGAAACTAATCAAGGAGCGAAGCAACCTGGAGTAGAAGAGAAACTTCCTAACAGTGAGGACAATTAAATAATGGAATAGCTTGCCTTTAGACATTGTGGGTGCTTCATCACTGGAGGTTTTTAAGAAGAGACTGGACAGTCATTTGTCTGAAATAGTATAGGATCTTCTATTGAAAAAGGGGCTGGACTAGAAGATCTCCATGGTCCCTTCCAGCTCTATTCTGATTCTTGATCCACATGATTAAGATCCCAAAGTTTGCAGAATAAAGGGCTGAACATAAGACAATTCTGTAACATTTGAGTCTACAATACAAAACTTCCCTTTTAACCTCTCAGGAATTCAATAACATATCAAAGAAAACCTTTGTACTAAAGGTTCAAATATCACATCAATAATTTGCCCTAAACCCAGTGAACTGGTTGAGAAATTCTTTTTTTTTGTGGGAGGAGAGTTCTTGTAGCTCACAATTGCAATATTTTATCTGTGTTTGTTACAGTAAATATTTAATTTAGCTATCAAAAAAATTTAACAGGCCCTTAACATGTTATTATCCAATTGTAGTGCTGTTCCAGTTAATTATTCCGTGCCCCATCAGCAAAAATCATCAAAGGTATTCATGCCAAATGAAGTAAGCTGTTGCACATTTTATTTCTAAAACCCCAATATCACTGAAAAATAAAACTTCTGAGAATGCATTTGAGAAACTGTCAGAACAGATCATGGATGGCAATGAAAACAGTATTCAAATTAGATGTTGTATGTGGGAACACTTAAACTGATAGACCTGGGATAATGGGGAACAAAATACAGAAAATCGGTTTGCATTATTGCCTTAAAAGAAGCACATACTATTATCCCTGTTGAAACTCCCCTTTCTCTGAGAATTTCAGCATATAATGAATGGAGGAATTGGATGTGGATTATCCTCAGGCTTAAGTTAAACCTTTCTGGATCTGTCTTTACTTAGTATTTATCTCATGTGAACTTGGTTACATTTTTTATTCTTTGAACTCATGCATTACAACAATTTTTGCTCTATACCACTCTCTACTAGCATCCTTATCTTGGCTTTTCCAGTATCAGACATTTTATTCAAACTGAATTTGTCACTAATCCTCTCTCGCAATGAATCTCTTACATTTGGAATATGAGCTAGTATCTAAGTAGCCTCCCCAAATTAACCCTCTTAGGGTTTTCAGCTGCTATGGCCAAAGGAAATTCTGGAAACTGCAATTCTAGCAACTTGCAGGAGGGACCAAGTTGATCTCAGTTTTAAGATGCATAGTAATATCTGTGTCTTCATACCAACACATGGAACATTTTTTAGAACTTTCTCGTAAAATAGCTGTTCATTTACGACACTAGAGGAACTGATGTCCTTCTTTGTGTATGTCTTCTGTGCAAGTTGTTACTGAAAAATGAGCTTCGGTGACTGTTTCTAATTTTAAATCTCTTCCAAAATATTTTTTGGGACTCTTCAATCCCTTACTAAACTTACAAGTATATGTTTGGCTGAGTGCTTATAAATAAATACATAAAACCATAGAATGGAAATATTTGACTGGGAAAATGCCAGATAAATGTCCCCAATTAATACAAATGGAAACAATACTATTTTCCTTTGGTCTTAAGAAATAAAGTGTAGAGAATTGTTGTTCTTTATTTTTTTTTAATAAAAGTTTTTCAGTAGCTTCCCTTGATCCATTAAACTTAAAATAGATTGACCTCTAGGGAGTGTCAGCTTCCCAGACATGTCAATTACAGAGAAGGATAGCAAGGAAAATACATCCATTTAATGGAAACCTGCAGACTAGTAAAGCTAACTGCATAATTCTAGCTTTCATCCTCTCTACACTAAAACCTCTGTTATGTGTTGCCAGAGCTTTTTAATACTTTCGTGTTCCAGGTTAACAAATGGAACATTCAAATTTTACAGGTTCAGCCCCACACAAAAATAAAGCAGCAATGCCTTGGTTTAAAGGGATGACAGTAGGGATTGTTGGCTATTGAGTGGGGGGTTTGAACCAGAAATTCTCCAGGGCCCAGACTGATCCTTTAATTTTCCACACTTGTGCAGGCTTTTGCTTAGAATTGAGAATTAGAAGCCAATGTTTTCCTATAAAGTACAGAATCCGTAGTCCTATTCTGTATCATTATGAGCAAACAAAGTTCTTCGTTTTGATATACTGTATACCATGGGTGTCAAACTTGCTGTATCACATGACACACTTGCTGTCATGTGATATTTCATGACATTTTCCCCATTCATGGAGTTGGGGTGGGCATGGCTTGCGCATGATGCATCCGGCCCGCGGACTGACAGTTTGACATCTCTGCTTTATATCATCAAACTGATACTGGGAAGCCACAATGTTATGTAATTCCAGACCACAGATCTTTGCTAGGCATGGGGACCCTTCATCTAATTGCTTGTCCCATGATATTTGTCCAAATTTAAGCTTGGTTATCCCCCAGAAGTTTTATTTTTATTTATTGAATTAATGCTATACCTTTGGAAATGAAAATAATATGCAGGTGTGGGAGGGTTGCTTGAAAGAAAGATAAGGAATTTCAACCCTAGCTATTCCCCATGTCATGCAGAAAAATCAATGACGTTGTTGCCTTTTTGATACTGGTGTTGGAACAACACCTTCCAGGTTTTAGAAGGGTGTGATATACACAACTCTGTTGTCTACAAAGAGAATGGCTGAACAATGTGTGGTGGAACAATACAGGTCTGTGTCTGTGTTTGTAGGGTGGAGACTATTGCTGTTTCTCATCCCCTGACATTTGCCACCTAAGCAGTTGTCTTAATTACCTATAATCCCAGTTAGTTCAAACCCAGGATCAAATTAGAAGCCTGATTCCCATTAAACCCCCCTCCGCCCCGCCCTCTCTCTTTCTTTTGCTACTACCCATGTTTCTCCAAACATAAGACGGGGTCTTATATTAATTTTTGCTCCAAAAGACTCAATAGGGGAAATACAGTACTAAATGCATCTGTCTGGTTGACAGTCTTAACCAGGGCTTATTTTGGGGTAGACTTAAATTACAATCATCCTATAAAATCACGCTAGGGCTTATTTTCCAACTGGGTCTTATTTTGGGGGAGACAGGATATGTATTCTGTCCCCATTTCTCTTTTCTTCTTATATTTTAGTTTTTCAGTGTTCGTGGTCCGTTATTTTATCCACTTTATAAGCCAAGTTTTAAAGAGAAGCTTCTTCTTCAGTCTGGTGATACTGTGGATAGTAAGGCCACTACCTCAAGAGCAAAGCTGCAGAGAAAGGAAGCAAAACAAAAAGTGTTCGTGTGTATCCATATTAATATGCAAAGCATGTCTTCATCTCCACCTCCCTTAAGCTGTGGGGTTAATTGGAAACAACACAAGAAAGCTCCAAATATTAAGCAATTTCAAGAGAATAGATGTAATGTTATAAAAGCAGTGTTTAGTCTGGCCAAGCTGTATGGGATATAACAGAGCTTCCCCCAAGTATTCTTGAGAAAATCACAAGAGGGAAGGCAGTGATTTCAAGTAGTTCATGAAGAGCTTCTGATGTCTTTATGATTGCTAGATCAGAGAGATCTCTGAGTCAGATTTTATCAGTCCTACATAAAAAAAATAAGTTACTGTATTTAATTTCTGCATAGATCTTTCAAAAATTTGCTAGTCATCTTAGATATGGTAGATCAGTTTGGTGATGCTTATTTACCCCAGCTTCTGGTTTATAACCCTTCATTCTGTATTCCCCACATGCTTTTTCCTTTCACCAAGCTCTTATAACAAGTACTTCTGACAGAGAAAAGGGAATCTCCCAGGAGATAAGCAGTGCCGATAGGACAGACAGCACCATGATGAGGAAATAAATACTTTGATTTTCAGTGTTTGGTTCTGCCATGTATATTGTTGGCCTTCTCATGCAACTTGTATGGATTGCTCCAGAAGCTATGGTTTTTAAAAGTGTATCATTGTGCATGAGTGCTGCAATTATATTAAACCGTAGGTCAGAAATTGTGGGTTGGTAAAGGGAGACAGTGTAAGGTCTGAAGAATGGTTTTGGTGCAAAGGAAAAAATAGGCCAAGGCGAAGACAGATGGGGGCAAAGTTGCTGGCTGGAAACGAAATGGTAGTACCCTGTTTCCCCGAATATAGGACCTCCTCCCATAATAGGAGCCCCCCCTTTTTTCCCTGCCTTTGAAATATAAGCCCCCCCCAAATAAGACCTCCTTACCTCCTGGCGATTCGCTGTATCTCCAATCGCATGCCACTTCCTTAAAGTGACCAGATGCCG
>JANHFR010000003.1:518657-529975 GCA_032468015.1 Mimophis mahfalensis | reverse complement strand
ACTTCAACTCCCAGAATTTCCCAGCCAGCAACGCTGGCTGGGGAATTCTGGGCGTTGAAGTCCACACATCTTCAAACTGCCAAGGTTGAGAAACACTGCATTAGATAGTTTGTCTTTGCTTGTAAGAATGGATGGTCCCAAGACTTTAAGGTTTTTGTTTTTGTTTTTAAATTGTATTTGTCCTTCAAGGCTCAATGACTATAAAGCCACTTAGTACATAAGTCAGTGTGTCAGTGGCGATCTTACTGGCAGCTTGGAAGCCATTTTTTCTTGTGGACTGCCACATTCAGTGCCTGGGAATTTGGGAGGGGGGATTTCAAGGAGCAGTGGAAGATTAGCCATAACAACATTCCTTTCTCCGGAAGTCAAGGATATGGTTGTCCTACACCTGGATGATAGTGACTGGAAGTAGTCTCCAGTTGCAATGAAGTGAGAATTGGGCAATGTGATAGACGGTTGGGTGCAGGGGTTTGTGGTTTGTTTTGGGCTAGGGAAAACCCAGAACTTTCAGATTCGGGTTTTCCCCAGATGTGCCATTATGACTTTTCTAATGAAGTGGATCTTTGGGAAGATGATATTCTTGGAGTCTCTGTCTTTGGAGGTTGTTACTTGGAAGGCTGACAATGCTGGCAAATCAGGATGAGGCAGCCAAGTCAAGAGAGTGGGGGATTAGAGGCTGAGGCAACATAAATTTGGATGATCATCCATCATGCTAATAGCATCATAAAAGGGCCATACTACTGTAGGAGAAAATGATGGCTGTACTGGCTGGGGATAATGGATGTCATAAACATATTTAGGGCTTCAGCCTGGGAAAAGCTGAACTATTCTGAAATTAGAATCACTGCAAAGATTCCTGAGTATTGCTTCTGAAATGCTGGACATGCATTTTAAGCGTGACCTGGTGGGAGGCACACCCTTCTTCCTGATGACCTTCTGTATCCAGGATTTTACCATCTTGTTTGTACCCAGCCCTATTCAGAATCTCACTTGCATGCAAGATGCATGCTTAGGAGCTCTCTAGGCAGATATCTAAATCCTGGGATTTTCCATTTGTCCATGGCTGCCCGAGAAACATTTTTCCTTGCTACTCTCTCTTCACCTTGGGTGCTTTATGGGAGATCTATGTAATACTACTTCTACATGAACTGAATTGGTTCACATTAGACTTCCAAGTGCAATTCAAGATGCTGTTTGTCACCCTAGTGGAGTCCTAAGTTTCTTGTAGGATTACCTGTTCCCAATATTTTCTGCCCATCTCATTAGTTATGACTGTGTAAGCATGCTCTGGGTTCTGTTGATGAAGCAATATTATTTAGTGGACCCTAGAAAGTATGCCTTCTTTGTTATGGCACCTGTCTAATACAACAGTCTTTCCCCTGAGATGTGCACAGGCCCTTTGGGTCTTCTGGAAGGCCATGAGGACCTGGCCATTTCCACAGGCCAGGATGTTACTGGAGCTCTGGTATGAGTGTTGGTGTGTCACTTCATACTGAAATTTTGTCAGGGTTATCAACATGAAAGGTGGGCTAGGAAAATGCTGAATACATAACCACCCAGAATGTATTATGTTCATGCATTAGTAGCCAGCTAAGTGGCAGCATCTAGCTGACCTTGGCTGACCACAAAAAATAACCCACTACCATATTTGGTGAACACTTGGATAGAAGTCCCTGCAAAACATTGATGCTATAGGCTAGGCAGGCAATTTTTTTTAAAAAAAATGAAAGGAGTTAATCTTATATCTATATCGTTTATGAGCTAAATAATAATCCATGGGCCATGAAATCTCTGAGAATTGGTCTCAACTTGAAAATGACTTGACTTACTCCCAAATAAGTGTCTTTGGAACTGCAGGCTGAATTATTCTGAAAGTGTATTTGCAATTTGTATGTAATTTTCCTCCACGGAAATGATATTAATGTAAGAAAATATTTTACCTGAAACAGAACTGATTTATGTTCAGGCCCTAAGCATGCTTTTGTGAAAGTAAATCCTATTAATCTGAAATAACTTATTTCTAGGGACTAATGCTTAAAATTGCATCCTGAGTCAATGAGCCACATTTCAAACAATGAATATAAAAATGTATTATAATGCTTCCTGAGCCACAGGAAGAATGGCAACTTATTTTTAGAAAGGCCAACCGCAAAGGAGAGCCGCTAACAATGGGGTGATCATCTTGTAAAATCTAGCAACTATCAACAACTGTGACATAGGAGGAAGGCTGAAAGACCAAAGCTGTAAATTTTACAGGAATAGGAAATGAAAGAATATTGCCTAAGTAGGCGAAACTTTCTGGCATACTAAACTGCTATCAGTGGGATGCTGTAAGCATTTTTTATTACAATATCAAAGGATAGAAATTAGATGAATGCATGTAGCGGTTGGAATCTAATTTCAGATGGATTACTGCAGCCTGAAAAATTAAAGCATATTGTAATAATATATGATTTCAGCACTGCACTCCCCTTGGCTCTTCAGGCTCTGATAATCTTGGAATGTAAACATACATTTGGCATCACGGCTGAGCATCCTTTCACCTGATGTCAAGCTTTTTTGCTTATCCAAACTCTAGAATAAATTGTGTATGCTTCTGTTATGAAGCCAAATTAAACTGTATCTTACTTTGCCCAATTCAGTCTGAAGCACAGGTCTGTCTAATCTTTTTTTTTTTTTTTTAGAAGATAATAGACCAGTCCAAGCAATGAAATGCAGCTTCTACTGGACAGGAAATAATTATTTTTTGACTATGATCTAATTAAACTTTCAGTTCTTCTCTGCTTTATTTGATCCAATGTGACCTTTATTTAAAAACCTTGTGGCCATAGAAACAATCCAGAATACGGAAACATCAGGCAATAAAGATTTTTATTTCTTCTCTCCTCAGTCCTCATTGCAACTCTCTTGACATAAGATGATTGGATTTTTATCCGTTAAAAGTTGTGATCAAGATGTCATGTTTCTATGCCCCCTGGGAATTACTTCAAGTACTTCTTTTCGAGTTCTTCTCATTGGTAAAATTCACCCCCCTTACACTGGTGATTCATCTGTGACACAAACATTCATCCCTATCATCTCTTACCTATTTAATACCATTTATCCATTTAACCTATTATCCAGGTCAAGGCTAATGTAAACTACAGTACTTCTACCCTTCAGCAAGTACAATTCAACTATGTAACTTAGATAGAAACAACCCAGCAGGCTAATGCTGGCCAAAGTTGCAATCTTAGCACAGAACAATCTTTACAAGCACCAGATTCCACCAGCATCCCTTTTGAAAAACGATGGCTGAATCTTGCAACAACCCCAAAACTCATGAGGTTTGGAAGATCCCATTAACAAGATCTTGTTCATTCCTACGTGAATGAAGGTAAGATTTTAATGTTCTTATGCGATGTCTCACACTGTGTCCTCTAAGGATGCCAACATTTCATTCAAGTTTCATCATTTCAAAAAATATTTTTAAATGACTTTTAAAACTAGTGAGTCTGTGGGTGTGTTGTGAATACCCTGACACCCATTGGTAGGGTTTTGCTTGCCCCTATCCTAAGGCTATAATACAAAACCATAACTGGAAATAGATATCACTCCAACAGCTTTCTAAATTAAAAGTAACAGAACAGCTTCGCATTTGTTGGTCCATAAGAATTGTCATACATTTCTTCAGGACAGTGCTTTGCATCACCTTTTCCCACCTGCAGTGTTCTCCATGGAGAAAATGGCTGTCCGTCATTCCATATGGTGTCATGACTGGGTTGAGTAAGGTAAAATAGGGTCTGCTCTGTGCTAGATCTACTGCTTGTGAAAGTCCTCTGGTTTCATCTCTGTCATACCAAGGTAAAACAGCTTTTTCCAGCTAGATGTGATAGGTGCAAACTTCCATCATTCAAGCCAGTATGCCAACTGGTCACAGCCAAACTGTCTTAGATATGTATATCACACTGCCCCCTCTGTTTTTATTTACAACTAGTTGATTACCCGGCTTTGCCTGCGTATAGTCATCCTGGACCCAGTTGCCTCCCTAAGGTTTCAAAAGGCCTCACCTCATCACAGCCTAGGCCTCCATATTGTCTGCTGCTGCTGCCTCCTTCCCTGCTTGGCCCTCATCTCATTCCATGCAGCTTCATTTCAAAAGGCCTCCATATCATCTCCTGCTTCCTCCTCCTTCCCTGCTCGGCCCTCACCTCGTCCTAGGCAGCCTCCATTTCAAAAGGCCTCCATATGGGTCACAGGAGCTAGGCACAGCTTAATGTTGCTCTCTGGCACCCCTTTAAGGATAGAGCTTAAGCCAGGTGTGAGGGAAGTCCTGGGGGTCAGCACTTTGGCATATTTTAGGGGGCAAAGACCACCCCGACAGTGTTCATACTGCCACAGTGTTTTTCTCCAGAGGGCAAGCTACCTACATGGCAAGTTTTGTTGTGATTGGTCCAGCCACTACATGGCAATACACACACACACACACACACACACACACACACACACACACCGCCCGCCCACTCACAGTGTCTTTTACATATATATAGTAGATAGTAAAAAAATACATAAGATGATCAATAAATATATTGCATATACCATTTTATATTCATGGTAAAAAGCTTTTCCATCAAAGAAGATATAGTCACCACTGTACTATTACTATAGTAACAATTATTAACAATGTTTGTTTAAAAATGGAACTGTACAAAAATGCTTATGTAACACTTTAAATATTTAAACAGGCAGGTTTCTTCCAACAGCTTTTTCTTGTCATTTTGCTTTTTCATTTCTATAGATGCTCTATAAATGCTCTGAACTGTGTCCGTGCAGAGTTGCAGTACAATTTGTGCTGATTTTTTTTTTTTAGAAAGGTAACTGCTAATATGACCATCCCCACAGCAAGGTTATCTTCTCTACAATAAGGTTATGTCCATCTGTTATGATGTGGGATGGAGAGTCACACTGTGACATTAAAATAGGCTTAGTGCAAAAAAAAAAAAAATACATTAAAGGGAAAATCTAATTCAGGACTTTAGAACATCCCTAAATAAAACCTTGGGCTACAGAAAATGGATGGGATTTACAGTGAAAATTCAATCTTAATTTACTTGTTTGAAGCATCAGAAGTGTATTGATTTATACTTGCAATAGGCTAGATTCCATGAAATATCAGCTTCCATAAAGATAAGTTGTTAATCTATATTTAATACTTTGTCATAAGGCTATATTTGGCACGAAAGGCTATAGATATGATCTAGTGATGTTACCAGGTTCACTGTGTTTTAAAATTGAGAACAGATCTCATTTTCACAGGGAAAGCATTAGAAAAATAGGTGTAGTAGAATGTACAAAATAAAACTACACATTTAAAATTGCTTGCTTGAGTGAATAACGTGGACTTACACTTATGAATGCCCACTGAAAACAATGCATTTTCTAAAAAAGCTACTATTGTTCTTTAGTAGCTGATTGCAATTTTGTTATGTTTATTGTATGATTGGGTGTATGGGGGGGTTAGTGTTAAAGTGAACATAATCTGGGAGCTACAAATATAAAGACGACTTCCTGTAAGATAGCAAAATCAATATACTCTTATTTGGTGAAAGGCATATAATCAGAAATAAACTAATACAACTCAAAAGATGGTAACTAAAAAGGAACCAGAACTATTGTATAAAAGTGTAAAAGGCACTGGAATCAAAAATTCAATTTTTAAAATACTTGCTTTTCTCTTTGTCATAGAAATCCACCCAAGAGTTTGTCTGACCATTTTGAACCAATACATGAAAACTAACCTTTGTGATGCATGATTATGGCCTTCTATAGCTTCCATTGAGCCAAGAGGAGTAATGGCCAATGAACACCAATGTTGACTTGCACCTCCATAGCAAGTATAGTGACTCATATACATTTACATTTTACATTACTCCAGAAGCACGTGCATGACCAACTGAAAAAGAGTAAAAGAGGAATGATGATGACTATTGTTTAAATAACAGTGCCATACATTATTGGGGAGCGCTATGATAAGTTAATGGGCAATTTTAGAATGCTGAGGACCAAAATGCCTAAGTAAGGACTGAAATGTCAGTGAATATCATTTATTAAATATCAAGAGGTAGAGCCTTCTCTGTGGGGGCCCCCACTCTTTGGAATGAGCTCCCTCCAGAGATTAGAGTTGTCACCAACCTGCGGACTTTTCAACGGGCATTAAAGACCTGCTTTTTCAACAAGCTGGTCTGGCCTAATGGGATTTTAAATTGTTTTAACTGTTTGGATTTTTAGACCTTAGCCAAATATTTAATTATATTTTAATTATATTTTAACTTTTGTATCTTGTGTTTTATCTGGCTGTAAACCGCCCTGAGTCCGCAAGGAGAAGGGTGGTATAAAAATGAAACAAACAAACAAACAAACAAACAAATAAAAAATTTATTAATGAAATGGTGGAAATGAGCACAAGTGAAACTAGTGTTGTTTGGAAGCTAAGATAAAAGAATGCAAGATGTCTAGGAGAATTTTTCAGGGGTGGGGAATAAGCTAGCATGAAATAAAAAGGTGTAATACGTACAGGGAATAATGGGTGAAAAGGAGCATTGATTTCAAATGTAGCTGCAAAGAAAGGCCAACTTTTGTTATCCCTGAGAGCAAGTCCAGCCTCTGCCAATTAACTGCTTCCAAGACAGCACAAGGCACTTGAACATGGGCAATTTGATGTGGGGACAACTCGATGTGGGCAGCCGGAGGGAGAGTTGCTGGCTGAGTGGGCAAGTGAATAGAGCACTGCGGAGTAGTGTCAGTGGCTGTGGCTGGGGGCTTCCTATTTTCACATCCCCTGCCACCACTGCCACCCTTTCTGCCACTCCGTGCTCAGGTAAGTTTGGAGTTTATGGACATTTGAGGGCAGTTGGTGGTGGGCAGGGTGGGTGATGAGGAGGCAGTGGAGGCCAGGTTTATCCCATTTTCATACCCTTGCTGCAGCCTGTCCCACTGACTACCACCACCACAGAACAGCTGAAAACTCCACACAACCTGGAGTGTGGCAACACTGGTAGCGGTAGCTATGTGCATTTGTGGAAAGGGGAAGACCATGGCTACCACCACCACTCTGCACTCTTCCCACCCGCTCATCTGTCTGGCTTCCCACCCACTTGCTCACTGCCCATTCTCTTTTTGGTGGGAAGTCTTCAGCTACTGGCACTCCTCTGTGCTTTGCCTACGCGCTGGCTTGCCCACCTCTCCGCCTTCTGATGACTGCAGCAAGTTGTCTCCATGGTGAATTGGCTGTGGTCAGTTGTCCTGTGATGAATTTGCAGCAGTGAGTTGACAGAGGCAGCTTGGGGGCGGCAAGCTGGTTGTGTTGAGCTAGCCCCACCAAGAAGGCCACATTGAGTTGTCCCATTCTGACCAGGAGCCCTATCTTTAATGTTAGTTTATATTAACAAAACTCAAAGTATTTCTACTTCCTTTCCTTTTATTTTATTTTCTGGAAAATGAGGGATTGCCCCTTTTAACAATCCCCACACCACTCATTTTCTGTGGGATGAGACATCTTTTAGATGCCTACTGTCCAGTGGTGGGATTCAATTTTTTTTACTACCAGTTCTGTGGGCATGGCTTAGTGGGCATGGCTATGCTGTCAGCCAATCAGAGATGGTATTTACCAATGTCGTCCAATCAGAGGTAGTATTTGCTGGTCCTCCAAATTATCACTACCAGTTCTCTGGAACCTGTCGGAACTAGCTGAATACCACCTCTGCTACTGTCCCCTATATGGCTTTCCCTCCCATGTTCATTCCCACATATCATGAACACATTTTTAAAAGTATTTTTAAAGTGACCCAAACCTGCTCGTTTCAAAACACAAATACAGCTGTTGCAATAAAGCTATCCAAAGTATTTGCATTCATTATTTGTGCATGGATGGTCCAAAATTATGTTTTAAAATGCTCATTTCTTAGATTTAAGTTGGATTGCATTCTAACTTAAAATAAACACAATAATTTAAGGTTCCTTCCAGTTCTATTCCAAATTGAAATGGAATTGGATTCTCTCTAATTAAAAAAAAACCTGTTGTACTGAACAATGCTACTGGTTTTCCTGGAGAGCATGAGAGAAAAGCTTTATATTTCTGTTTAAGAGTGTGAGGACTGGTAAATCTTCTTTGCAGCAAGCACTTTAACCTGCCACTTTCTAAGCTGTACTTTGGGCCATTTTTACAAGAAAGGAGATAGGCCCTTCCGCTCCCCAGGGAATGCATACAAAAATGCTGGAGTGATTGGGGAGAAAGGTTGAACTTTCACCACAGCCACTTTCTGTGGACCTTACTTCATACTTAAGTGGTCAGTAGGGGGGACGTGCATAAGTGCACCAATAGATCACAAACAGAGGTGGTATTCAGCCAGTTCTGACAGGTTCCGGAGAACTGGTAGCAATAACTTTGATTGGTTTGGAGAACTGCCAAATACCACCACTGATTGGTTGATAGTGTAGCCACACCCACTAAGCCACACCCACAGAACCGGTAGTAAAAATAAATAAATAAGTCCCACCACTGATCATGAAGGCACCCAACTGGGGATGGCAGACCATATGATAGGATCAGACATTCTGTTAAGCCATCTGCTTTGGTCAGTGGAGTTGAGGTACCAAAAGGTAACTAAGTTGTTATCACTTGTTGCTTGCCCAGGGATTTTTAAAGTTTCTTTCACTATGGTCATATCTGCCATATTGAGGCAATTGTCTAGATATAAGTTAAGAAAATGACCATTTTTATCACGTTTTGTGAGCAATCTATACCCAGCCCTTAAAAAAAAAATATCAGCAGGGAAACATCTGGACCATACATGACACTTACTAGCATTCATTTTATCAGATTAATGAGTGGCATTGTTGCACTATGTCTCTGCAAAATAATAATAAAAATAATGAAGCTGAGCACAATGAGTGCATATCCTTTTCCATTCGAGCCAGCATTGAACCCACAAAAGTGAATGTTGGCTATGCTTGGCAAGAGCAAGGCCTTAGAAGTCAAAAGTAAAATCTAAGGAAACAATGGGTGTGTGTGAGCATAGATTGCAACCTATTGATCACAAATGCTATTTATTCTGCTCATGACTCATTAGCCCAAGAGGTTCTGCTGTTCAGCTGACAGCTAGACAAAAAAGAAAAAAAGGAAGAAAAAACATTTCCTGAAATTCTATTTTTCTAAATGTAGCCAGAAACTTGAGCCAAAGCTACTGTTGAAATTACTTCATGCATTGTGTAAAGTCAAACCCAAGTATGAACACGAAATATGCAGTCAAGATAATCCTTCAGCCAGTCATAGCGTCCTGAACAATGTATCTGTACAATTCACATATGAAAATTGTGGTTATCACAATTAACTCTTTTAAAAAGATAGATGAGGAAGTGGCATTCCTTCAACAGGATTGCTGTTACTTAGAGAGTGCTAATCTTAATGTGCAAAGAGATAGGGCAAACTCCCTCATGCTTCTGTTATAATGAGCTCACATATCCACTTTTTGCCACTCTCAAGACGTTTTAGCACATCATTATACTCTCATGTAGAAGTACACTCGTGCCATTGCACTTTGACGCCCTTTACTTTATGGTGTTAATGGGCAGAGGTAATAATTTTCTCAACCAAGAGAGCTTGTGCATACATTTATGTCTCCATCAAAATTGAGATAGCTGCACATTCATTTCTGATTGTCCTGTCTGTCGGCTTGAAAGACTGAAACTTCCCTGTAATCACAAATTCTTCAGACTGGTCCCAAAAGGCAATTGTCTGCTTCTGACATTATAAAGACTCCAGAAAAGTGGCCAGATGTTATGCCATAGCAATTGCTGTTACAACTCATTGTTATCTCAATGTAATCAAGGTCTATTTTGCTTCTGCAGTGAGTGAAAACTTTTTTGCTTGATGTTTTGTATTTTAACTTTTGCTTGGGTCTGTGACTATACATAATGTAATAAAACAAGACTGGGAGCAGGCTTTTCCCATTCAATGAACATACAGTAGTGCCTTTTATGAAATACCTTTTTAATGAGAAGACTGTAAATATATTTAATTTGGAACATTAATAACTTGGTTGCTAATCATGTGAAATGTTGGAAAGCTTTTCACTGAGTGCATTTGTATGCCCAGTGCAATGAATCTAAGTAGTGTATACTTAACTTGGCAAGGTCTTGTTTTCCAGAAAACTGAAAACTGAATTTAGTAAAAATACAACAAAGGAATTGGGCAGAAAGATGTTATTGGGGTGAATATGTCTCATCATAAGTACATCCATCTGTCTGTCTATCTATCTATCTATCTATCTATCTATCTATCTATCTATCTATCTATCTATCTATCATCTATCTATATCTAATAAGGTGAATTTGCCATTTTTTTAAAAGCAAAAAAGTTCAGATACCTTAGAGATGTGATGAGGGAGCAATGGGGTGGACAACACAATTACTTCAGAAAAGATGAGAAAAACAAGACAGAACTCTAAGTTCATTCCCTTAAAAGGGCCAGTTTGGGCTTTTGAAGCTCAGGGATCCAAAGAAGGGTAAGAATCTCTTTCAGTAGGAAATGAGACTATCCTATGCTCTGCAGAACTTTACTGGTTCCAAGAAAAAAAAAAGCTGGGGTGTTTTGTTTTGTTTTTTGTTTTTTGTTATTTGTGTTACACTGTAATTGAGTGAGAACTAAATCAGTTCAATGCTTGAACTTAATCAACTCTGAGTTGGACTGGAGCTTATTTTAAACTGGGGCAGTTTAAATCTTCCTCTGAAGGAAGATTCTGGAGCAGAATCTTCCTCTGAAAGTTACCCCTGTATCAATATGATGCATTTGAAGCATTTGTCTGGGACAACTGACTGGGGCAAAGAGGAAGGAGATATATAATTTCCGATGCTTGGAAATCTTACTTCAGCCTGTTGCTTCTATTTGTATTAACCTGCCCTCATTTATTTATGCTATGACCTGTGTTTGGAAATGAAGTTTACCATGCAAAAGGGAATTATGAGTAAAAGTTTCTCCTACCTTAAACTGTTTGCCTCGCTATGATCAGTTTTCAAAATATAACCTATTACCGTGTTTCCATCCTTAGGTGTAATATTTACTTTAAATAATTTAATATTTACATTTATCTCACTTCCATAGCAGTGCACAGTTACTGTATATTTATTTTAAACCTCTTGCTTTTCAAAATACAGCAAAGCACATGTACACAGGTTTCTCACCTGATGGATTTAAGCTGGATCAGGCAAATGCTGCCTGTTCTACAGATTCCAATTTTGAGTTATTGTTTATCTTTTCCTCTTGGAGCTTCTGCTAGCCTAGA
>JANHFR010000003.1:461889-475596 GCA_032468015.1 Mimophis mahfalensis | reverse complement strand
AAGGATGGAAGGCTGAGTCAACCTTGAGCCTGGTGGGACTCGAACCTGCACTAATTGCAGGCAGCTGGTATTACTTTTAAGAGGCATTAAACCCCTACACCACCACTTCTTCCTTTTGGCTGCCAATAGGCATGGCTTTGCAAGCCTCACTGTGCATTCATGTTTGAGCCTTGATCTGCCAGCAGTTTGTAAGGAAGTCAAGGATTCCATTTAATGTATTTGCATTGCTTGCATTATATGTGGAGTTCTGTGCTTTTTATACGTGCCTGTGCAAACATTTTAATGCAGTGAATCTATTTCAGTGTAAGTGAATTTACGCCTGGAGCATATAAGATTGCATGCATGTACACTCACATACAATCTATGCCTTTTAATGCCTGCCATGATGTGCCATATTTATTTCCTTTGCAAAATGGTCTGTTCTATGTTGGATATAAACCCATACATTTACGTTGCTAATAGATTTAAGAAAATCATTTAAGAAAATATAATAAGTTTGGTTTTTATCATGGATGACAACCAGTAGTGCTGTTCCTGTCGTTGGGAGTGGTCCTGTCAATTCAGTGGAGCTTACTGAACTAAATGAGATGCAAGATGGTTATTTTTTGTTTGCTTATTGCTAGAGCCCAACTTTAGGTGCAATGTTCATCTGCAAACATATAGAAGGAAAAACTGAAGTCTGTATTTGAAGAACATGATGAATTTCATTGGATTAAATATGTTTAGAACTGGTTAAAAAATTATAAGAATTAGCAGTCTGTCATCCATCCCATTTAGCTTAATTAGCAAAAAAAAAAAAAGACTCCTGGTTTGTTCCTGTTTACAAGAGTATACTTTACTAAGAACAAAGCAGTTGCAGATTAAACCATGCAGAATCTGTTAGTGGTGTGAAAATAATGCAATTAACTTTCCCTTTCTCCTGGCCATCCCTCTGTCATCAGTCAATGTCCAATTACACATTCTCAGGTTGTTTTGTAAATGGACCCTGTGATTGTGCCTTTCCCATCTCTGTATTCCTTTTGCTGACCTTGTGCTTGATTGGTGCTCCTCACAGTCAGGGCCACCTCTGCTTCAGTCCCAATCCACATTAACCACCCCCATTCCAACTTCTTCCTCCTGACATTGCAAATGTCAAGCTGGAAAGATGCAATGCAAAGCAAGCAGCAGAACAGCAGCCATGACACACACTTTCAAGCTTTTTCCTTTCTTTTACAACAAATACTTTCAATTCCTGAGTAAATTTTGTTCTGATACTGGCCATAAAAACAACAGTGGCTGATTTCAATCTAATGGCCTTTTGGAGAAAGTTCTGTAATTTGGTGGGCTAGGAACTTTTCCATCAACATGATTATCTGGTGTACCAATGTACTTAACATACTTAATTTCCATTGGCTGAGAGTGGTGCAGCTTTATAGTCAAAAAGAGAAATTCCTTAGATTTATTTTGAAAAGCCACAGAGTATTTGGTAAAACTGTGTGGAGTTTGCTCCTCCTTTTCCTTCAGATATAGTATTAGGAGACTGACTATATCCAGAGACATCCTAAAACTATAAGCCTAGAAATATATTCAAAGCAAGCTTCTGAAATGGATTGAATGCTAGAAGAGGAAGGTTGAGGGAGCATCTGAAGAAATGCTAAAATGGGTTCTATCCCCAAAATATGTTTTACATCCTTAAGAATTCTTCATCATCCATATTTGCATCTCTGTGACAATTCCCTGCAAACTATATTGAGAAGGATTATCTGTCATAATTCATTTTGTTTAAGGGATGGCTTGAAGTTGGATGGCAGAAGCTAATCATCCTTGACTGATGCCAAAAAGCTAAGCAGCATTGGGCCTGCTTAATCTTTGGATGGGGAGATGCCAGCAAATATCAAGGTGCCGTGCGAAACTGGGATGTTGAGAAGAGACAGCCTGGGAAAAAGCATTAGAAAACCATTTCTATATATTGATATCAAGAAAATAACATTAATGTAGTGCCCATGGGTCAAGCTTGCTTCAAGATTGTGTTATTCTTTAAAATAAAAACTATCAGAAGAAAACATTGCACATAGTCCTTGCTTTTATTCCAACACTGTGCAAAGAGTCGGATGAGGTCATCACTGTTTCATTTCTTCTTGCTTTTGGTATTATTGTACTCTTTCATTTCACATTTTATCTATCCAGGCTCACTTCTCTTTCTTCCTTTCTCTCCCTGCCTTACACTTTCTGCAAAACATGTTTGGGCTTTCTTTGCCATAAAAGAAGAGGAATAAAAATTCCCTTATTTTTCCTTGTCTATAGGGATATTTTAGGTGCAGAGCAAAGCCGGATGAAGAAAATAATACAGTTAAAAATCTACTTCGGATTTTCCATTTTAAAGATGGTATTATTTGATTAACTCTCCATTTTAGAAACTCAGCTTCAAAATCTTCAAAGTTTTGCTTGAAAGAGCTAGTATTTTTATTATTTTAGCCAATGTATTCAAAGGGTACAGTCCTGTTTGCAAGCTCTTAAATATTAGATAACAATGACTGTAAATTAGACCTCCATTTAGTGAATAATCTGTATCTAGTTGCCCTCTGTCATATATAACTCCAAAATGTTTATATTTATTATTGACATGGAAAATCATTTTTTTCCCCTTAAGATGGCCTTTCAGGGGTAGAAATATAGGGCTGATCACATTGTTTCTTATAGGAGGAAGGCCAACTATTGTACACTTTGTAAAAACAAGCCACTCCTCTGTGAGGCCATTGAAGCATTTTTCAGCAGGAGGAGAAAGAGATATGGTACTTCTTTGTTCCTTCCATGACAAAAGTGAAGGCATCACCAAGTACATGGAACTCTCACAGGATGGATTCCAGAAATCCACATCCAAAAATTCATTTCATTAGCACTGAAAGTCCCAGAAAAAAGGAGAACAAAATAATAATAATAACATAATGCATAAAGGACATATGACAGCAGAGCACATAAGGAACTAAGTAAAACTGAAAAGTGCAAATGGGAAAAAAAGAGGGGGGAAGTGCAAAGAAGAGCAACTAAGATGGTTAAAGGGCTGAAGACTAAAACATATGAAGAACAGTTGCAGGATTTGGGTTTGGCTAGTCTAGAGAAAAGAAGGACTAGGGGTGACATGGTAGCAGTGTTCCAATATTTGAGGGGCTATCACAAAGAACAGGAGATCAACTTATTTTCCAAGCCCCAGAAGGCTAGAAAAGAAACAATGGATGGAAACTGATCAAGGAGTGAAGCAACTTCCTAACACTGAGAACAATTAACCAGTGGAATAGCTTGCCTGCAGAAGTTGTAGATGCTTCATTACTTATCACATGTTTTTAAGGGGAGACTGGAGAGCCACCTGTCTGAAATGGTACAAGGTCTCCTGCTTGAGCAGAGGCTGTTACTAGAAGGTCCCTTCCAGCTCTATTCTGATTCAGATTCAAGACTTAGCTAAAGAAACAGCCTAAAAGAAGAATATAGGATTGTTTGGTAGGGTAAAGAAAGTCTATGGGAGGAGTGATGTAAGAGGTTAAGATCTTTTCCAGTGTCTGAACTGAAGTACAGGTAGTCCTCAACTTACAACTATTTGTTTAGGAACCATTCAAAGTTCAAAGTTACAACAGATTGGATTTATAACCAATTGTTCCATGTGTGACCATCACAGCATCCACACAGTCATGTGATCAAAATTTGGGTGCTTGGCAATTAGCATCTATTTACGATTATTGTAGAGTCCTAGGCAGGGGTGGTATTCAGCCAGTTCCGACAGGTTCCAGAGAACCGATAGTGATAATTTTGACTGATTTGGAGAACCAACTCTGATTGGCCAACACCAGCAAATACCACTTCTGATTGGCCAACAGCATAGCCACACCCACTAAGACATGCCCACAGAACCGGTAGTAAAAACATTTGAATCCCACTACTGATCCTAAGGTTATGTGATCACCATTCCCAGCCAGCTTCCAGCAAGTTTAATGACCACATAATCACTGCAGTGATTCACTTAACAACTGTGGTAAAAAAGGCCATAAAATTGGGCATCACTCACTTAACAACTGTCTTGCTTCACAATGGAAATTTTGTTCCAAATAGTACTATTAAGTTGAAGTCTTCCTATACCCTTTAAGAATGCTTGGATCAGCAGAAACTTTCATTTGCTTTCCCTGTTGACAAGTTTTATTCTACCCTTGTTGCAATTCACAACAGCGACCTGATTTCTTTCCAGAGACTTCCATGGGGCTAAAAAATAATAATAAAAATATTAAAATGGAGACTGTAACTCCACAACACATGTGAAAGGCAAGGAGTTTCTATTGTACAGTCATAATTACTATTTTCACTCTACCCCCTTCCAGTGTAGATGTAACACCTAAGAAACTAAGACTTCCTTTGGTGAAGTTGTAATAAGGGGTCGGAGAATAGCATTTTAACACTGGTATAGCTAAACATGATTTCAGGCTGACTTACTCATGGGTTAGGTGGCATGTGGGTCAGCGGTTAAGACACTGGGCTTGTTGGCTGGAAAGCTGTCAGCCCAGGTTCAAGACCCAAGCACTATGTGATGGAGTGAGTTCCTATCCTTACCCTGCCTCCTGCCAACCTAGCAGTTCAAAAACATACAAATGTGAGTAGATAAAGAGGTACCATTATAGTTGGGAATAACAGTGCTCTATGATGTCATACTGGTCACATGAAGTGTCTTCAGACAGTGCTGATTCAATGGTCTTGAAATGGAGATGAGCACCACTCCCTATAGTCAGCAACAACTAGTGGAGTAAAATCCACAGGGACTTCTTTACGTTTACTCATGGGCTGAAGGTCTGTTAAGAGCAATTTCATAGGGATACACAGAAAAAAGTTGTACCGGAGCATATGTGTTCTCTTGTTACATACAGATGAGGAATAGCTTTTAGGGTTAAAAGAGAGGCAAGTGGTCTTGTTACCAGGAGAGTTTGGGATGGGCTCAATGACTCATGGAGCACATATGACAACACAGAAGAATGGAGGCCTCAAGAACTGGGCTCCAGCTAAGGAAAGATATGGAGATAGACTGGAACAGTTTCATTTTTATGTGGGCGTTTTAGGTACCAAGCTAATACAGGGTGCAATGCCACAGATGAAATAATGTGGAAAATGAACTAGAAACTCCAAACTGCAGCTTGGCCACAGAAATGTAATACTGAAATAACCACCTCATACCAGTTCAATAAGACTTCCCAAAAGATAAGAGGACACAGCCTTGTGTAAGTGAACGTGAAAGGAGATAAAAATCAGAATGTTAGGCACAGACTATTTTGGCTGCAGAACAAATTGGATTAGGTGATAACATGTGAAGGTTCTGCATGTGAAACACTTATATTCAGAAAAGATTTGCCTTGAATGGGTCAGTGGATATTTCAAGGGGAGCCCCATGGATTTGAGAATCTAATAGCTGCTAACTTAATCAGATAATGCTCCTGGGTAATAACATTATTGTGTGAATTGGTCCCTTAACACAGGACGTGCATTTGCAATCATTGTGAGTTGCACAGCAAGACAGTTTTTTTAAAAGTCATGGTGGTGTGAGGAAATGGCAAACTAACCTTGAGAATATGGAAGGAATTAGTAAACTGTTAAGGGGATACTTGCAGAAAAGGTGATATAATCCTGAGAAAGGGGAAAGTGTGAAAAGTAATGCAAAGTAAATTTGCCTTTATTTTGTTCAGCATAAGGTGGGGTGAAGAGAAATTTGTACATGCTTTTAATATGTTATTATTCTATCTGACCACTATGAAGGACATTCCTGGAACCCTAGCCTGGCCTGCCTCAAAGGGCTGAGAGGTAAGGACAGGCATTGAAGCGTACCTAATGTTTCTGAACAGGCGAAGAGCAATTTGAAGTCACGTCTACCAGATCCCCTAATGTGAAATAATAGTCTTTCTAAATCAATAAAAAGAAGCTAATGTTAGATGGAGAAAATCCCTGAAGGCACAAGAAGTTTCTTCTTAGCTTTTCTTCAGTTGTTCAGAGAAAGATGGTGTGTAGAAGAGCTCACCTGGGAAGTTAGGATTGGAAAGGGCCAAGTTTAATTCCCCATTCAGTCCAGCTCATTGACTGTCCTTGGAATTTTGCTGAAATCAGGGTTGTTCCAAACCAGTTGAGAATTGCATTTGTTCCTTGTGGCAATCCAATTCTGGGGAAGAGAAGGAGTGAACTTTTTCAGGGACTGCAAGGTACATTTTAACCCTTTGCTGGGCTTAAGGCGCTGCCTTTTGCCTTAAAAATCCTTCCCAACTTTTGTCCAAATTGTAAAGGTGGACAATCTTTGTCCTACCACATAATGGGTGTTCTGGTTTATGAGACCCCTGGGTTGCCTTTGTTAGCCCCTCTGTGATACAGATCTCTAGTGAATAGCACATTGACTAATGACTGGGTGGAAAGCCAACAATATAATCCCATATAATATGCCTGTAGGCAAAATGGCAGAGGAAGCATTTCTATAGTTAGGTCCCATGAGGACTGTAAACCAAATGGATGCAAATGTAGATCTCTTTAATGCATATGAGAGCCCTAATGAGCAGGCATATGCATGGGATGAGGGCTGTTGCTAAACACATTGTAAGCCGCCCTGAGTCTTCGGATATAAATGGGATTAAAATAAAAAAAATAAAAATATATGGCACATACAAATATAAGCATCCCTCCAGCACAAAGGCATTCTGCTAGCTGCTTCATTATATCTTGAATTATGATTAAAATTTTCAGCAAGTAATTGCAGTTAGAGTTACAAGTGTGCTGCTAGCAGTGATATTGCAAAGTAGTGAAGGATAAGTGGTGACCTGCAATGACCATTTGATGCTGTGATATTATCCTGGTCTCCTTGTTTACTATTTCAGTTAAGTATTAAAAAGGAAACAAATCTAGCTGAACTTGGAGGTGTGTGCATTTTGTAGCTTTCCCTTAGAAGCTGTTGTGTTTAATCTTTGTAAAAGGCCATGTTAAAACATATATTTAATAGCAGCTCCCAACATGGTTTCTATGTGTTTTTTTTAAAATATAACTTAACGGTGTCACTTTTAGTTCAAGTATAAACGTTGCTTGCTTTGTCAAAGGAGACCTCCAAAGAACAGTGTCATACTAAAGGCAGGGTTTTTAATAGATGAAATGCATCTGGAAGCTTTGAGTGGAAGCAGACCTGTTGGTGTGTGTTGTCAGGGGAGTAGTTGGAGAAGGAAGGCAAGGGACATGCAGTTTCTGGAAGACGGTGGGAGAAATTTGCTTTCACTTTTCAAAACAAGGAAGGACACTGTAGAATTGCTCTGTTTTTAACATCCTGCATCCTTTTAGTAACAGCATAATTAAATTACAGGTGCAGAATTCAATGAAACAAGAGGCACATATTGCCCCTCTCCCCAAAGTATTTGCACATAATTCTGATTTTCACATAATAAATATGTCATTAGGCTACATTTCACTTTCACTTTTGGTTGTAGTGAAAGAGTCAACCTGAGATCCAAAAATAGGTCTTGGGTCTTAAAGGCCACAAGAAAAACAATCCTGCTTATTTAGATTAACTTGCGTACTTTTATCTATCTTCTAGCACAGGGCTGTCAAACTCGTGGCCTGTGTTTGCATCACACGCTGGTCATGCCCATGCCTGGTTTAGCAAAGGGGAAAAAAGTCACAATAGGCCACGTGATACCCCGGTGACGCCATGACTTCGACACCCGTGTTCTAGCAAAATAATGTTGTGCTTCTCAACCTTGATGATTTTCAGATGTGTGGATTTCATCTCCCAGAATTCCATGCTTGCTGGGGATTCAGTTCAGTTCAATTCAATTCAGGTTTATTACAGTCACAGACCAGCACAAGCAGAGTATTCTGTGAATGTGTCTGTGAACCTACCCAGACACACACACACACACACACACACACACACACACACACACACCTTTATAGATAACAGACATATAAAAGTTTAAGACAAAGTTAAAATACATTTATAAAACCATCAAAAGAAGACCTGTGAAGAACTGCCACTATCCAGTTATACCATCTTTCCTCCCAAAAGAAGATCCTCTTGATGACAGGTTTAACCTAGAGAGAGTGCATGCTCTAATGTTGGACTTAATTGGGTTGTAACTTATTAGGCTCTAAATGTAAATAAATTATAAACTGTATTGTAACTGTTCTGATTGATGTAAGCCACCCTGAGTCTTTATAAGAAGGGTGGCCCATAAATCAAATAAACCGAATAAACAAACAAACAAACAAACAAACATCTATGACCCAAGGTCCAAGATGCAGCCTATGATAATTTATAATGCAGACACTAAAATCAGGCTTAATAACATGAAAAATTTAAAATAAGTGATAATATCAAGAGTTTAAATAATACATAAAATGCCTAATTGGCCCATCAGGTTCCAGTTGATCATTGGTGCTGTTACTTAAAGCCTAACTACATGCGCTGTAACAAAAGGCAATTCATCAATGAGCAGCATATGGGCATAGGTTCAGTCTAAGGGACCAGGATATCTACTAATCAAAGGTTGGATGAATCTGGGTTGAGCCAGGATGAATTTATTTATTTATTATTTATTTTATATATGGGATTTGTATGCCACCCTATCTCCTGAAGGACTCAGGGTGGCTCACAACAGTAAGAAACACAAAATACAAAACTTTAAAAAGTATTAAACCTAAAATTCCATAATAACCAGATTAAAACCAGACATACAGAGATTAAAACCCCACCCCCATCAGTCCAAGTTGGCTAGTTGAAAGAGCCATGTTTTGAGGTCATGACAGAAGGACCAGAGATCTGGGGCCACCCGGAGCTCCAAGGGCAGTTGATTCCAGAGGGCAGGTGCCCCCAAATAGAAGGCCCTCCCCCTGGGGGCTGCCAGCCGACACTCTCTGGCTGACGGCACCCTGAGGAGGCCCTCTCTGTGGGGGTGCACAGGGTGATGGGAGATAGTTTCTGGCAGCAGACGGTCCTGCAAATTTCCTGGGCCTAAGCCATGTAGGGCTTTATAGGTAAGTACCAGCACTTTAGTTTGCTTGCACTGCTCTAATGCAGGGGTGTCAAACTCAAGGCCAGACCTCTCCCAAGGAGTGCTTAGATTTGGCACACGGGGCCATTCTAGAAACAGCAAAGGACCAGCCTGTGGTGCCTCTGTCATTGAAAATGGAGTTCAGGAGGGCTGCAGGACATCAGAGCCAAAAATGGAGCCTGGGAGGGCTGCATACAGCCCTCCGGGGTTCTGTTTTCACTGGCTGAGGGCTGCAGGACATTGAGCTGGCCATGTCCACCAAGGCCATGCCCACCCCTGCCATGCCTATTTGGCCCCTGATGTCAAACACAACCCTGATGGGGCCCTTAATGAAATCAAGTTTGGCACCCCTGCTCTAATGTATCTGTCTCCATGATGACATAGTCTTTGTGATGAAGGATATTCAATATTTACAGAGAAAGCCATGCTTTTACAGGGGGGAATTTAATATGACATGCTCTGTGCTGTTACTAAAAAACATGTGGAACAAGTTATAGATTTTAAAAAAATGAATGAGGCAAAGAAGAAATCATCTTAAGCAGCCTCTGAAGGTGTATCTGCAGGAGGTGATTGAGGAATAACGATGGAAACAGCTGGGAGATGGAGGCCTTGTTGGTTTTCCATTAATCCAAAGTGTCAAATGCTTTGTGCACATTTCTCATGAGGGACAAGCTTCAGGATCGTAATGACTTATCACTGTCATTTTTATTGCTCAGATCCTTGCCTAAAATTCATGAGCATTTCAAAATGAACTGAACTGACTGAACTCTTTGACAAATTGCCTCCGGCCTTTAGTCCAAGTTATAATGGACCAGAGGGGACTTTCTCTTTACAGTAGTCATTTTCAAAACTTGTGCCCCAATTTCATGATGATGGCAATTTTATTGCAAATAAAATTCTTACCAATGAAAAGTCGGTTCTTTTCTACTTATTTTGAAATGCTTTGGAGGATCAAGTCTTCCTGAAATTGGAAAGCTACACGCTTTGGAGTCCCCAGTTGTTGTTGTGTTGTTGTTTTTTTAAATCATGCTCTATTTGGAGCAAGTTGTGAATGTTCTTTTTTTACCTAGTTAAATGCTTCTTTTCTGCCTAGCACGTCTCGACATTAGTAACTCAATTAGATTAGCTTCTGTTAATTAGGAACTGAAGAGGGAAATTGCATAATATTGAACCACACCAGAAATTGAAGGATTTTGCTCAAAATGGTCAATATGTAGTCCTACTATTAGCAGGAGGAAAAATACTATGACAGACAGTTGTTTTGAAGAATAGAAACAGGATGACATTATGAAACCCTTTCTAAGCACACTGGGAGTTATTTCCTTCCCCCACATTTTTCATTTTCTGAAAGAGCTTTTTCACAGAGCACAGAGAAGTTGTTTGTAAGAGAGACCTGTTTTTTTTTTTTTTTAAAGCAGTTGTAACAAAAACATCTCGTTTAGTTTGGCCCTTGGCTACCTGGATGAAGATGGGATTGTGAATTTGCCAAAACCAAGGAATTTACAGCAAGCATATAAAAGGAGTGCTTTGCTTTTCCTACTTAATTTTCCATAACCAAAATTATGTGTTTGCTTTTCTTAATGCCATGTGTCTCTGCTGAAGATAATGGAACATGTTAATAACCTTTGGTAGTTGTTATTTACAACCTAATAAAATATGTACTTACGAATTCTGCTTTTAGTAGTCATTAGCTCAATGTTTATAGGAAATTCAAATGCAGGCAGCGGCACCTGCAGTGAATGGTAATGATGCAAAAAAATAAAAAAATAATTTAAAAAGATAGGCTGCCCTTATGTACCTCTGTCCTAGTACTTGAAGCAAGTACGTTTTGCTTGTATCATGATATCAGAACATGCACTTAGTCATTTGTATCCCCTTTACCACTGATAAGCCTATGAAAAGGATGGCTTTAACTGTTAGTTTCATCCAAGCACAGTTTAACTACGGCTCCCTGAATACAATGCAACTGGCTGGATTTGTAGAAGGTTGTGAGCCATGAATTATGACTCATAAACCATGATACAAGCTAAAATCAAACCATCACGGATGATGGAGCCAAAGGAACCAGGAAGTTGGAAGATCTATTTAATTGTGACTTATTGCTAGTTGATCCAGGAATAAAAGAACTGTGTGGATACATAGAAAGGAAGAAGAGAATCAAAATACATTGGCTGAAAGGTTAGCTGAATTTCACACATTGCAGAATAAGAACCATGTTAGTCTATGGTCGCCAGTCATTAGAAAGTCAATTTTAGAAATTCATCTGTGCTTTCCTAACATACCGTTATGCATCTTAATATTATATGCTGTTACATACTCCATACCAAATGATATATAACACCAACGTTTTTGAATAGCCTTTGTGAACTATTAGAAGCACTTCTTTGCAGATTGAAGGTAAACAGTTTAGTCTGTGACATCCTACAAGGATTACATGCATCCCGTGCAATTCATTCTTCCTCCTTGGCAACTGTTGGCTTTGTCAGAGTTCTAGTTAATTAATAAAAGAAATTAATAAAAGAAAAAGGAAAAATGACCCTTAACCCTTGAACTTGACATGAAGTAGACAATGATGACTCTGTCCATCTGCCCTATTATTTTAAACATTTTCAAATAGAGAACTCTGTGATTCAAGGCCTCTGAACACAGGTGTCCCCCACCCCGCTTTCTCTCTCTGATGAGTGCTGCAATGAGATGGTGCAAGCTCTGCACTTTTGTACATGTGTCATGATGATGCATAGATATAAAGGGCAGGGCTTGCATTGCAATGTTGCAATGCTTGTTTTTATCATTCATTAGAAATTGTCAGAATTTGCAAACACCCTTGTCTCCAGGGGGTTTTCTTTTCTTTCCTGGATGGAAGCCCAATTCTTGGGTGCTCATATTTTAAATAGGATGTCTGAGAGTCCATCTCTCTTCTTCCCCGGCTCCAGTCATCTGAATCCTAGTTGGGGTAGAATAAAATGAAGTTCTAGACTAGCTGCCAGAGTTCTAAAATTAAATATATTTACATTCAGGCCACCACCTAACATTCAGACTTGGTGTCAACTAAGTAACCTTCATTGATTTCATCCTCTTTCTGAGCAAGATTGAGTTCTAAACTTGTGAAATATTTTGCTCTAAATGTCCAACAGAAGGTTCTTCTGAACATAATAGCAAGACATGATTCCATTTCAAATCTTTGGCTCCTCCAGTTTAATTAAACCTGAAGATGGTGATTTGTTTGTTTTTAAGGGGTTTGGCAGAAGAATGGATTATGCTTCTGATGAAATAGTTAGGGAAGCAATTAATATATTATAGCTTGTAACCTAATTTAATATGGATTGTTTTAATAGCTGGAATTAAAAGAAGACAACAGTTTGCTGCAAACCAAATAAGGTATTATTAGCAAGCTACTAATGAATTCTAATCATTGTGTACTTTTACTCAAGAGCTGCAACATTATGTTCAAATCTTTAATGAAAACAATAGCCTGAAATGCTCTTTCTTTGGATTGAAATCCAAATAATATGTTCTCTTGGATCTAGGAAAATGCAAACATCAATCAGTAATATGGCAATGATAAATATTATTCAAAATCTATATAAATATTAGTAGGTAGCAGAGAGTTAAAGGTTTATGTATATCTCTTTGCTGTCATCTAGTGGTGATCCAGATTTTTACAGCATATATATATATTGTAACCATTTCTACTTCTTGTTTGCATTACTGCAACGTGTTCCACAGGGCACTGCTCTTAAGAAAACCTTTGAAAGCCTCAACTGGTGAAAAAAGCACTTGCACAGGTAGTAAATGGTGCTGGATATCTGACACATGTAACACCACTATTATGTGTAACACCATTACTGTTTGAGTTGCATTGGTTGCCTCTGTGTTTCTGGATGCAATTTAAGATGCTGGGTGTCACCTTTAAAACCTTTCATGGTTTAGGACTGGATTACTTAAAGGACTAACTTCTCCCAGTGGTTTCTACCCATCCATATTGGTCCAGCAGGTTGGACATATTACAGGACCAATGTTGGTTGATGGGATCTGTAGGCTGCTGGGACCTGCACTAGGAAGCATGGCATGTCTGCTTTAGTCCCTGCGCCCTGTGGAACATTCCCCTCCCCAGAGTTGAGGAGGTCTTGAAGACCTGGCTTTGTGCCCAGACCTTATTACAGATATCGATATATCCAGGAAACAGGGCCCTTCATGTCCTTGGGGCCCTGTTTCCTGAATATATTGATATCTGTAATAATTTTTTTCTTGGCTGTCATATGTAATTCATTTGTATTATATTGTAATTATTTTTAATTGTTTTGTAATTGTTGGCTGTTCAGTTACTTGCTTGAGATGGGTGACTATAAAAATGGAATAATAAATAAAATTTTAGCATGTACTTAAAAATGGAACATAGACATGCTAGTGAGAAGCTATTCTCCTGATATATCTTTCCAATCCTACATAAAGTCTTAAAAAAAGAAAAGGTTAATTGTTCAGACTTCCTAAAAGTGAGAACAATTGAACCAATGGGACAGTTTGCCATCAGAAGTTGTGACTGCTTCAGCACAGGAGGTTTTTAAGAAGAGATTGGACAGTCACTTGTCTGAAATTTTTTTTTTTTTAATCCCATTTATATCCCGCCCTTCTCCGAAGACTCAGGGCGGCTTACAACGTGTTTTTAGCAACAGCCCTCATTCCA
>JANHFR010000003.1:340917-354468 GCA_032468015.1 Mimophis mahfalensis | reverse complement strand
CCCCAGTGCCCCATTTTGGGCCTAACAAGCCTCCCTGCAGCCTCCTGAGAGCCAAAATGGGGTATGTGGGGACTCCTGGAAGGGGTAGGGAGGAGAGGGGTGAGGCCAGCTAGAGGTGGTATTTGCCGGGTCTCCAAATTGGTCAAAATGTTCCCTACTGGTACACCAGAACTTGTCAGAACTGGCTGAATAGCACCTCTGGTTGCAAGGAATAAACAAAGCAAGGAAGCCTTTCTTATTATGCCTGATTCTATGATGGAAGCAGACCATTGGCAATTGGCAAAGTTTTGTCTCCCCAAACTACTTCTATAGGGGACAAAGGGAAAAAAATGATTCCTAGAATCATGGGAAGGAGTGTGAGAGTTGTTTTTCTTTGCTATATTTGCTATATGAAATATCCCAGCTATAGCAATATATTCCCTCTTTCCTTAAGATCTGTCCCTTGCAAGAAATTTTATCTCATTTTGGGAAAAATATTTGTTGAACCCAGTTACAAAAGTCCTTATAAAATGCATTTTTCAGGTACAATGTGTGTATGTGTGTGTGTGTTTGCACTTTTTGTATAATTACGTCCTATACATATATGAATTAGCATTATATTTTCATTCCAAAAGTCAAATGTTGAGTTCAGTCTTGATGAAACACCAATATGGAGGTATCTGTTTGTTCAAATGGTTCTTCCAAATACTGCAATCCAATGAGAGCATCAAATGCACTCAAGATAATTTAAGGTGATTTCAAGTTTTTAAGAAAAGATTGAACAGCTATTTATCTGGGGCATTGCCATGTTGGAACTGTTTTGAGATTTATTTCCTTGTATGGATTAAAATAAGAACCTCAGAAGACCACCTAATCTGATATAGGGCCAACAAAATCTCTCTTTACCCAGAGTCATGCATGGTATGTTAGAGAAGTGGCTATATAACAATTAAACAAACAAATAAAAATACAAAGAATATTTTAATCAGGACTCTACCCCTATGCAAAACTGCATGAGCATTATAGAAACACATGCAGCATCATTTCTGATCTGATTGCAGATATATCGCCCTTTTTTTGATGTCAATTTTGGCATGGTTGACTAGCTGTGAGACTTTTCTTCCAATACCTTGTGAAACATAATACCTTTCTTAATCAGATCTGAACAATGTGATCCCTGTGGGAATTAATGTAGCCATTGAAGCTTCCTTAATGTCTATTCCCCCAAATTAATGTACATATTTTTTTCATGAAAACCAATCAGTCAATCAATCTGGCACTCTATAAAGCAAAACTGTAGTCTCTAGCATCTTTCTTTTTTGGCCAAGAATGGCTTTACAAAAGCCCCAAAGACAAATCAGAAGACAAAAATTTTGGATGGCTGCAACCCAAAAAAATGCTTAAACTATTGTCTATTGATTAGAAAAAAAGAAAGCAGAATTATTCTTGAGGAACCTCACCAATGTGCTTTTTTTTGTATTCATGGATGTATTTTGTGAATGTACAAGCTCTGTTCCCCATGGTAACTATTTTATGAAACCATTTACAACATGTTCCTATTCTAAATGTGTACGTTGTCCCAAAGCAATGCTACCTATTCCTAGCAACCCATGTTTGCTAGGTTTATTCAGCTCTAGGTCTCACTCTATTTGCAAGTGATATTTTTGTTTTGGCACATTCACACAGTTGTGAATTTTTCTGCTTCTAAACACAGGGACATTGTAACAGACAATTAACCAATGAAGGAGAATATTTGTAGCTCAGGGTTGAAATGAGACATCCTCTCTGAGCTTGGTTGCTTTCTTGCAAACCTTTCATTACCCAAACTAGGTAACACCATCAGTGCTAGTCACTTGTTTGGTTATGGATGTGAGTAGACAAACTGTCCATAATTTGATAATTCAGTTGGAAATTCATATGGAAACTGTTTAAATCCAGGGAATATTTAATGTCAGCGTTGACATCATCATCAACTCAGTGAATTCTGGAATGAGATTTCTAGATTATTATTCATTTAAGAAAGGACAATGAACATATTTCTTTTTTATAACATAGAAAGTAAAAAGTATCAAATCCATTCGAAAACTGCATATGATTTTGGATCAATGGGCATGGGGATTGTTATGGGGGTTTCTGATTTTTTATTAATTTTATTTCCAGCACATTGACAACAGCATTGACAACAGGGATTTTTTCTTAAGAAATCCTCTCTTTTACAGGCAGATTCTGAGAAAATGAGCAGCCTATACAGAAAGTTGCATCCAGAACCCTATAAATATACTTCTCTAATACTATCTGGCATAGTTTTTGACCTGCAGTGGCATCTTCCTTGTTCCCCATATATATGTCTATTGTCATCAGCATGATTTCTGAATAGCAATATAGCCAAGATTTTCATGTCATATTTGCCAGTATTCCATAAGACCGAGCTTGTCACTTACATTGGTAGTAATCAGATCAAATCTCAGGCATTTACTATTCTTTCCGAAAGAATGCCAGAGATATGGCTCAGATGTTTTAAGGACAATCATCAACAGTGCATTTTGCACAGATTTTTCTGTGGATAGATAAGATTGACCATCTAAAAGTCATGACTGAGACCAAACTTCAAATCTGGCTGCCTGCCCAGGTGACTTAAAAACATTTGCAAATGTCATTAAGGTTGCAGTAATCCTTAGAGAAAGATCAGTGCATTTTGTGAAAAACAATAATTACGATTATAAAAAAAGAAAAGAGAAGCAGGCTAGATCACAAGGAAATTTCTGTTAGGACTTGTTCTAAAGTTTGTAAAGAGGCATAAATCATTTTATAGCATTAAGGTGATATGCAACTTTCTTACTTTTCAGTTTCTGCACTAATTTCTTCTGAGGAATGTCAAAAATTTCCCCTTAGTCCTTTCCTTCAGATTTACATGGTTGTATCTTGAGGGATGTTAATTTGTCTTGAATTAAGGGTAATATTTTTCAACCCCCTCACACACTGACAAATTATCACAGGATCTGCTCATCTTTCCTTACTCCATTTACTTCACCATGTGTCATGCCATGTGTGAGAGAGTGTTTTTCTAGAAATAGGGGTGATACTACCTCATGGGATATTAGGGATGGTGGTAGGCCTTATTTGCTCATCTAGAGTTTTACCACAACAAGGTGCTGAGGAACTTGAAAATGACCCTGAGAATATTCTGTAGACAGGGGAGCTCCTGATAAGAAAGTGGTAAAATCAAATAGAAAAAGTGTAAACTGAAGGTAATCCATTTCCTGGGTTGAAAGGTAAAAGCATGAGTGAAACAGGAATGGTCCATATAGGAGAAGGAACTCAGAAATCAAATCTGGAAGAAGACATTCCTGAATTGTTGTCAAGAAAACTGTATGGGTATGGCTCAAACATTTAGACAAACCTAGATGCCAGATGATGATACCTTCAGATTAAAATATTCAATCTTCTGTCTTAATTCTTCTGTTTAGTGAGGAAGAATGTTGAACAAGAAAGTGATGACTGGCCATATCAAAGCTGTCAGGACATCTGATCATGGAAGGTGCCACTAGGTGGGGTGAAAACATCTCTTGCTTACAAGTTGGTTTAAGGATTTCACATTTTATATTCTGTTCAGATGAGTACAGTGAATATGAAATGCTTGAACCAAGAAGTACTTGAATCTGTCAGAGCAAAAATGAAGCAAACGAAACCAGACATTTTAGTGACTTTAAGTAGACCAGAATGAATAATTTAAATCAGATGATTACATGCTATACCATTCAAGATATAAGATCTTATGAAGGAATGGAGTGGCAGTGATATTCAAAAAGGTCATCTCTATCTATAGACTTGGCTATAACTCAATAAATGACAGGTTTATATCTCTTGGAAATAGTGGGTGCAATATCAGAAAAGGATGCTATACTATTAATGGATGATTGGAATTCAAAAGTTGGAGAGATGGAAGATTGGGAGTGAGCGAATGCAGTAATGCAGGAAGTAGGTTAAAAGACTTTTGTGAGGAGAATTATTTATTGCCAACAGCTGCTTCAAGCCAGTACACGAACATCAGCAGATGCACAACAGTGGAATCAAATTGACCACATAATAGGAAACAGAAGATGGGGAAGTGCAACACAGCCAGCCAGGTGCAGATTGTGGAACAAGCCATGAATTATTGGTTTCTAATATATGCATTAAACAGATACAAGGAGAAGAAGAAAAAAGAATAAAAGAAAGAGATATTTTTAGGAAAATCAGAAGAAATGGCAGGAAAATTGATAGCTAAGAAAAATACTCAAGTGTAATCATAGAAGACAGCTAATAGAGGAAAATAGGTTTAGTTAATAACATAACAGGAAACATACATTTTTGCAAATGTGATTATAAAATAGTAGAGTGAATATATTTAAGCACCTCCTCCAACTGAAAGAGATAATAGTTAAAGTCAAAATAGAAATCCAAACACTACTAATTTGAGATACATAGACAACATAGATTTGTTATGTGAAGGTAAAAATAAAAGATGTGAAAATAAACTTAGAAAAGGAAAAGTGGGTGGATGTTAAACATATTAAGAGGGTGGTGAGAAGTAAAAATGGCCAATACTTGTAGGCAACATTATTTTTGGCTTAAAGGAAAATTATGGAATGAAAGATCCTGGCTTGCACAGAATGACATGAGCAGATGTCAGGTGAAAACAGACTTTGATTTTGACAAAACGTTCCCAAACTGATTGATAGACTCCCTATATTCATTGGGATATTTGCAAATGGCATTAGTAAGAGTAAGGTGGGCAACCTTGGCCACACATCTTTGATGTTAGTAAAAACCACTATATAAAAGCTTCAACTGACCAAAGCCAGGATGGGTAGTACAGGTGATAGAACTATAACTCTATCTGATGGCAAGAAGTTTGAGAGCTAGGAAATAAAAAGCATTAATTAATAAATGAATAAAAGGTAGACAGTGACACTAAGAGAAAGCAGAAGGGTTTGCTGCTTAGCTCTTGTGGACAAGAATTGATGAATACATGAAGGGAGTGAGATGTAGATATATTATGAATGAAATGGCTTAAATGCATATCAGAAAATACCATTTAATTCATTTATATTACTGTATTGTGAATATTACAAACATAAAAACACAGAAGTTGGCAATTGCTGTGCATTGCATGCCAATGGATGGTGATAGTGGAAGAACCCAGCATTGGAAAAAATTGTGCCACATTTAAAAAAAGTGACATCACAGAATAATGTTAAAATATGGATGTGGCTTGTTCGTGGAGAGGCTGAGTTTAGTGTCTGTGTGAATTGTTTAATGTCTATATGAAAACTGTGTCACTGCCTGATAATTGTAAGAATGGTTTTGTTTCCCTATATAGCGGCAAATGTGTGAAATGTGAATGCAAGAACCACATGAGGATTCATTCTTTAAATGTGCCTGGGATTGTGTAATCTGAATGCAGGGATCAATGAAGATGCTGAAACAACTCCTAAGGTAGGTGAGAAGTCAGTGCATACATTTGCATGTGGAGTTCACACAACCGAGGTCGCTAAGAAAATTAAGGAATGAGTGTATGTGGGAGTAACATACTTATTTACACATGAAATTATCCAATTGATAGAGTTCTTGGACCACTCAGCTGTGCTTCCTGCTTCTCCATTTGGATACTGTTGAGCCAGATGTGAAAATGCAAAGTGGTCCAAGGTTGGTGTACACAGAAGAGATTTCTTAATGCTGTAGTGAGTTAAAGTCAAGATGAAAAGAAGCCAAGGCCAATGAACACAACAGAAGTCAAAGACAGAGTTGAAAAAAACAGATGCCAAAGTTAATTCTAGAAATTGGGGAAAATCCTGGCCAAGATTAAAGACGTTTTCACTGGCTTATACTACCTTTTCTTCAATGGTTGTCAATAACAGGGTAGAAAGCTACCTCAGATTATGTGAACACTTGAAGTCATCCACTCTTATGAGGAATGGCATACCAAGACTAGGAATTGTCTGCTGCAGTGAATGTCTCATATTAGTGGAAGAAGGTCCTAGAAAAATGCTACTCCTAGAACCAGAAAAATGGAGAGTGAAGAGAGTCCACAATTTTGATCCACTAGCATCCTCCCGTTCAAATTGTCTTTTAGAGTATGCATTGGGAAAATGTTTGGCAGAGTTCTTTCTGAAAGAATGCAAGGGATGACAATGGGCTAAAGTTGAAGAGTGTGGTACAGCTTTATGTTAGAGGGACTACGTTTGCTCTTTAGCAGGTAATGCAAAAATGTATGCATGTGAGAAAATTTATTGTATGTTTTATTATAAACAATTCTACATTAATCAGAGGGTAAGCTCTATATCTATCTATCTATCTATCTATCTATCTATCTATCTATCTATCTATCTATCTAATGTTTGCTGTAAGCTTTCATATTATCTATTAGGAGTGATGAGCTTCCATTGTGGCTCTGAAGATGTCTGCCACAGTTTATTACAGCTGGCATAGCACACAGTTCTGGAAATCCCTAGGGCTACACATATAACACAGCTGTTGTCCAAGCTGCATTGGTTCTCAGTTGCTTTCAGATCCAATTCAAGGTGCTGATTGTTACCTTTAAAGCAGAGGTGGTATTCAGCCAGTTCCGACAGGTTCCGGAGAACTGGTAGCAATAATTTTGACTGGTTCGGAGAACCGGCAAATACCACCTCTGATTGGCTGACATAGCCACGTCCACTGAGCCATGCCCACAGAACTGGCAGTAAAATAATTTGAATCCCACTGCTTTAAAGCCGTATATGACATGGGTCCAGATATCCGAGGAGCCATCTCTTTCCAGTGGAATTAACTCACCCCATTTGTGCCAGAAGAAGAAATCTACTACAGATCATGTTTGCTAAGGAATTCTGGCAGGTGGAGTCAAGGAGAAGAGCCTCTTTCTCTGTGGCTTGGGGTCTTGAAGAAAGAATTCACTGCTGGAGGTGGCTGACAGGATGAGAAGATTTTATCCCCATGTCATCTGTCTCTTAGTTTTCGTTTTTCTATAGTTTTAAAATTTTAATCTGTATAGTTTTAATACTTCAATATATTTCAACTGCCTTTCTATTTGCTTTATAATCTGTAAACTACCTAGAGTTGCTTGATAAGGAGATGGGCAGCATAAAAATGTATTAAATAAACACATAAATAAATAAATGTAGACATGGATAGAATACTAGAGAAGTAAATAGAAGGGTTCTTTTTTAATAAACCTAGATAAGACCACACAGAATATTTCTATGATAGCAAACACAAAAACAGCTAAAGCAGTAGCCTTTCCAATGCAATGCAAAGCTGAATATGAAAAGAATAAAAAGAGACATTATAAAAATGTAAGGTTCGGTGCATTTAAAATGGCTGACTAAACCAGGCCACACCACACTCACAAACCTGAGCCAAGTTGTCTGCTGCTAGGCAGATCTCAACCACACAAATGTATCTATGTGGTGTGTCAATTACAGCCTGTGCTGAAGCCTATAAATATGGGAGGCACACATGCCTCGTGGTTCTATTCTTGTTTCTATTCTTCCATGTTCTAAAGGTTCTTCTACTGATATGACCTGTATGCTGACTACCTTTATCAATGATCCTGTAACTGCTTGTAAGAGATGTATATAGACTGTAAATAAATGCCTTCACCTTCTGGACCTTGTGCGTCAATCTTTTACCTCTGTTCCTATAATCTATTGACCTCCAAATAGTTGCAAGGTTTCCCGTTTAATTGTTAAAAGGTGAGCAGAGGATAGTTTACGCTGCAATAATCCGAACACAGTACATGTCAGTAAGGAGTTGTTGGAGTAGAAAAAAATAACTTTCCTTGACAAAGCTGAGTGAAGAGAAGAGGGAAAGGCAACAGCCAAGATAGAAAGGCAGGATCAAAGAAATTACACAGCGATCACTGGAACAGCTATAAGTTATTACTAGAGACAGGGTGAAATGGAGAGCATTTGTCCAGGAATCGACCCAATTTCAAGGGCACTTATCTACTTCCTTTGGAAATTAACTTGGGTAATAATAAGGCTTTCAAACTACAATTTCCCAGTTTTTAAAGAATTAGCAGATGCGACATAATAAAGTGCATACATATATTCCCCATTTTCTTTAGTGGGGAGACAGATTTTTAAGTTTAAGGAATTACGGTGGTAAGGTAAAAATTGGGCATGACTCAGTTAACAACTGATTAGCAACAAAATTCTGGTCTCAACTGTGGTCGTAAGTCAAGGACTACCTGTATGTATATTTATTGACGTGAATTTCTGCTCTTCCCACTTCACCATAAAATGATGCTCGTCTGCTTGTTTTTATTATGACTATCAGTGGAGTTAGAGCTGACCCGCAAATAATTTTAAAAAAAATATATATATAAATTAAGATGCTCAAAGCAGCTGGTAGTAATTTGTGGATCATTGTGGATCAGTCAGAACTGCAAGGCAACTTTAGGACTGTTACCTGAAATACAGCAAAAAACAACTTCTTCCACACCTTCTATTGGTTATTTTTTTTTCTTTTTTTTGCCATACTTTTTTGACATCATTGTCATGTTATCATTGATCAAACAACTGGCACGGAGCACACACTTCCTAAAAAAAAAATCCCTTACCCCGAGAGAATGCTATATAAATTCTAGACTATGGATGTCAACTCAAGGCCCAGCGGCCAGATCCAGACCATGGGGTGCTTACATCTGGCCCATGGGGCTGCCCTAGAAACAGTAAAGGACCGTAACACAGTGCCTCTAGCAGTAAAAACAGAGCTCTTGAGGGTCATGTGAGGCCTGTGCATCCCACCTGAGCTCTGGTTTTACTGGCAGCGCGCTCAAGCCACCACAGGCACCCCTGACATGAGTGACTTCAAGCTTGCCCTGTCCCCCAAGGTCAAACACAACCCTGATGCGGCCCTCAATGAAATCAAATTTGACACCCCCATTCTAAACATTGGAAGACTGTTATGCTGATATGTGAAGAAAAGTGTTATGCTGTTATTGTGTTGCTAGTATTCTTCCAAGTCAATGTATCTCAAATACTGTTATACCTACCAATGTTTTTTTCCAGATTTTCTATAAATATACACATAGCAAGTTCTGCTACCTTGTCTTGTTTTCCTGCCCAAAGTTCAAGCTAGAATAAAACCTTTTCTTGTACTGCACAGAGTAAAAGAAACATCAACTTTTCCATCCCCTTTCCTTCTCCGTCTACTATACCTTAGGCATATATATAAGCATATCAAAGTCTACCATCAGAAGCAGTGAAACAAAAGGTTTCTAAGTATTCCTTCTGAATAATAAGATTTCCCTTGACCACCAGGCACATTAATGAGCACGGTATGTTAAACTATGAAAGGTGAAAATTGGAGCAAATGTTTAGGTTTGCTGGTTGGCATGAGAGAAGGGCTCGGAGTGGCCACCCAGGTTGTAGCTCATTTGCAATATCACAAGCACATACTTCCTGGCAGGAAGCATTGGAGGAAGCTATGTTGAATCAAAGCTTCCATGTGTGAATTTCAAACACATGGGGAAAGACCAATTAGGGTGGGTGACGGATGAAAAGCATACATCTTCTAATTTATTTATTTTTTAATCTGAATTTGCATCTAATGTCTATCAAACTCCAAGGGTTTGATGCCAAAGTGTGAGTTGCTGCTTTCTATTTCTTTGTATATATTGGTTACTTTGCCTGCTAATTGTCTGAATCCTTTAATTTTTTTTAAAGAATTCTTAATTCTAAACTACTCAATACTAAAAGTAGACAGAATGCAGCAGCCATTATTTTGATATGCTTGCAAAGTTGCTGATGATAGTTTCTTGGAGGTTTATTAAATTAAGCAGGCCTTCAGTTTCCTTAGAGTTTCGTGTTCCAGATAGACTTACCTTATCCAACCCTATGTCATGTCTGATTCTCAAAGATGCATTTAATGACTTTTACTTATGGTAGTATGCATATCAAAATGATATCCTCTTTATTCCTTTTCATCTGGTTTTAGAGCATATTGTCTGACCATAGAAAAAGAATCACGGAGGACATTTTTATGTGTTCATGGTATGCAATATTACATAGCCAAGACAGAGACATCTATCTCTAAATCTCATTTTACTAAATGTTAGCCCTTTGAGATAGGCAAGGCCAGGAAACTGGAATACACTTTAACCAATTTAGGGTATGGTGACAGAATCTTGAAAGCCTGTCAAAGCGTTTAGGGAAGATTGGTTTATAATGGCTCCTCTACTGGTGAAGTAAGTCAAGAGTAAATACATTAACATACATAATGTTGGCTTGTCTTATTATTATCATATTTTAGGCAGAAATCTAAAATTTTGTTAATATGAATTTAGATCAGCTGTTTCTTGTCAAGGATTTTTTGTTGTTGTTGTTTGTATTTGCTAGTACAAATACTGTGCTATAATTGTGAGTTTTATGCTAGGAGAATGGCCAAAACATTTTCTCTACCATTGGAAAAATGTACATCTAATTTGCAGTACTGAATTGTTGTCACATTTTTTAGACAAAGAAGCAAATAAGAAGATTTTCTAGCAATTGGTCAATTTGTGCATGTGTGTCATTCATTACACATTTTCAAGGGTCTCTCACACACTTTCCCCCATTATAATAATGTATTACTTTCTCATCAGAATGAAGGGGTGCCATAAAAGTTTTAATTCATTGTGGGATGGAATCTTTGAGAATTTTTAAAGATTAACTTGTGCTTGCTTCTCCTTATTCACTAGACATTTTAGAAATTTATTCTATTGTGGTTGTTGTGCTTACTCCTACAAAACTAGGATTCAGTGTTACAGAATATACAGGCAGCTTAAAGCTATCTAAATACATGGCTTTGTTTTTTGCTCATTTGTAGAAATGAAAGACCTAGAAAATTAACTCCTAGTATTTGGAACTGGGCCTGCTATTTTTGCTAAATTGAATGAAATGGAAGCACATCATGGTGTTCCATTGAGGAATGAATTTAGCTACTTAAACACACTATCAAAAATGAAATAATTGGCTCTGCACTTTTTCTGCCAATTATTACAAATTAGAATTTGAACTAAATCTACTAAACAACCTAATTACTTAATTGCCCAAGAGAGATTACAACCTTGTGGATAAACTATAAACTGCCTCTCCCACATGTGTTTACAAGAGAAACTATTAAAATTATGTCTTGCAGTCTTTTAGATTTTTTTTTCATTTAATTTATTTATAGTAACCAGTGAAGACATCATACATAATGTAGTGTGGTATTTCTAAACCTTTATAATCTAGTATGAAAAACACACAAAGAAGCCATATACTCAAAAAAGGTTATATGGATTTATGGTTTAAAATATGCTGAAATTATCTCTGCAACATAGTGTAGGAATATACTGAACAATACATATTCTAAATAATACATACTACATTCATTTATAATAATCATTCTACCCATTGTCCCAAAGGTGCTTTTTCAAGAGTCAACTGGACTTCTGGTTTGTTTGTTTATTTATTTATTTATTGGAAGACATTTTGCTTCTCATCCAAGAAGCTGCTTCAACTCTTTTTTGGGTAAGAAATGAAACATCTTCAAAGAAAAACCATAAAATCTAGTTGACTCTTGAAAAAGCACCTTTGGGACAACCATATCCTGGATGACTGAGAATCTCCATAGATGTTCTACCTGTTGGTTCACCTAACCATCCATTCATCCATTCCTCCATCTTTTTATTCATTTAACCATCTGTAAATCCGTATGTCTGTACATAGTTTTGTCAGCCTCTGCCCATCCATGTTTCTATCTGTCCATCTATCTGTGTCCTTCTGTCTGATATTTGTCTATCCATCCTTCCATTTATCCATCTGCTCATCCATTTGTCTGTCCATCCAGCCATCCATCCAGCCATTTATTCTTCTCTCTGTCTTTCCATTTGTCTGTCTGCCCATTAGTAAGTCATCCTTGGTGAGACACCCTTCGTTCAAGAATTAAAAAAGAACAAAATGAGAATTTTAAAATCAGCACCAAAAGCTTGACAAGGCTTTGTTTAAGAAACCTATAACCATACAAAAGAGATAGTTAGCTGTATTTCTAACATTTATATTTTGGCAAAAGTGCCTTGGATATAATTTTTGAAACCAACCAACCATATCTTTGTGAATTTTTTAGAATTACAGTGGAGAATTTGAAAAATAAAGAGATAAAGTAGTTTTGAGACCCCTGTGTGAACAAAAAATTATAGAAATACTAAGTACTTTTGAAGGTAGAATGGAAAAATGACTTGTAAAAGAGGAATGAGAGAGAAAAAAATGAAAAAAGAAGGGCTAAAAATAATTGAAAAATATATAGATCAAGTGACTGCTCTTCCTTAGTCCTCTATCTGAATAATTTGCTTGCTTTTAAGTTTGGCTTTTTCCTCCCTATTAATGGGCTTGTGAACATTTTCCAAATATATGTGTACTTGCTCATTTTTTTCCTTTTCTGAAAAGAAAGAAACCTTGTTTGGAATATTTACAGCTTAATTCTTATTAACAGGACTGAGCTCTTTATAGCTTTTTCTTTCTTAAAAAAAAAGGGAAAACATGGGATGGACATTTCCTAGTTACTTTTGCACTATTTTTTTTTCATTGCCACATGGAGAAGTCTTCTAAACATTTTAATAATGGGAACCATTTTTGAATGTTGACTGGGTGACAATAGATAGGTGTCCTAATACCCTTGGTGTCAAGAGAATATCAATAGTGTCAGGTCATTCATTATGAAGAGGTCATGGGAGTAGAATGAAAAGAGGAAATTAAATGTGCTCACCAAAAGAAAAAAGAAAAAAACCCTATAAAGATAGTTAATAATGTGACAGTTACTAATAATAAGGAAATCCACTGTTCAGGCTCCATAGCTACAGAGTATCCCTATAAGGAAGTGGTTAAGAAGACTCCTGTTGTGTTGAGATATTAGAAGTCACCCCGAACTATAAATTTCCTTGTTTTTACTGGGTAAGGTTACAACTGAAGCATTCTTTGAACAACCCCGTTGGTTAGTGAATGGCCTTTATTTTTGTTCCGTTTCAAACTGGGTTTCGTAGAAGAAGAAAAATTGAGCATAATAAAGGTCATAGCTTTTACTTAATAGTTACGCCCCAGGTTAACATTTCCTAAACAGTACTAAAATATACATGCGTTAGTTCCTCTTGGTTCATCTCTTAAATATTTTTATTTGACTTTATTACTGAACTTATAACACACCTTTTGATTTATTCCAACACTCAGCAATGCCTTCCCAAAATAAAAAGAAAAGAACATATTCAATGCGGTTAAATTCAAAAGTAAAATTAGAATATAAACAATTAACATTTAGATTAAATGAACAATTAACATTTAGATTAAAAAGAGATGCTTTTGCCATCTTCCTGGATGCTAGCTGACTGGGAGTGTTCCAACATTGCAGAACAAGCTTTGTGGCTTAGGGATATGCTCTAAATGCACTAAATCCCTGGTTCTTCCCCTCTTCCTCCAGATGTTTCCATGTAAAGCAGTGGTTCTCAACCTTGGCAGTTTGAAGATGCCTGGACTTCAACTCCCAGAATTCTGTGAGTTGAAGTCCACGCATCTT
>JANHFR010000003.1:142395-158154 GCA_032468015.1 Mimophis mahfalensis | reverse complement strand
GCCAGATCGACAAGGAAGCACTGGCAGCAGTTGCAGGAGTCGAGAAATTCCACGACTACCTGTACGGGAGGGAATTCGAACTTGTGACAGATCACAGACCGCTACTCAGACTGCTCGCCGGAGATCGACCAATGCCGTCAGCCCTATCGCCATGAATGCAACGCTGGGTGCTTTTCCTGTCTGGCTATGCCTACAGACTCGCCCTGGAAAAGGTATGGGAAACGCCAATGCGCTCAGCCGATGCCCCCGCCCAGACCAGATCAACAGAGGGCCAACAGACGCCACCGTCCTCTTGCTAGACATTTTGGACTCAGCCCCAGTCACCTCGGACGAGGTGGCCAGAGCCACCAACAAAGACGCTGAACTACGAACCATCACTAGTTGGGTGAAGAGGGGGTGGCCAGCTACGGGGGAAGGGGAATTCAAGGCATACTTTGTGAGAAAGTACGAACTGAGTTGCATGAGGGGGTGCCTGTTGTGGAGGGACAGGGTGGTTGTTCCAGCAGTTTTGTGGAAAAGGGTCCTGGAAGTACTACATACAAGCCACCCGGGAATTGTAAGGATGGTCTGGCAAGGAGTTACGTCTGGTGGCCCCTCATGGACAAAGACATAGAACTCTGGGTGAGGAAATGCAACCCATGCCAGCTATCCAGACCAAACCCCCGGTGGCACCAGTCAGAGAAAGGGAACAACCCTCAGGCCCCTGGCAGAGGCTTCACATAGATTTTGCAGGCCCATTCCATGGGCAGACCTTTTTAATAGTTGTAGACCAGCGGTTCTCAACCTGTGGGTCGTGACCCCTTTGGGGGTCGCCTGACCCTTTCGTGGGGTCGCAGGCTCACGCTGCCGCCACCGGCAGCAGCGGCGGCTTTTCCACCTCCAGGGTGCACTCCGTCCAGGCAAGGCCCAGCACCTGCTCCGCCCGCCACCAGAGATGCAGGATCGGCGGGTGCTGAGGGCCCTGAGTGGCTGGTGGGTGAGTGAGCAGGCTGGGGAGGGATGGGGTTTGTCTGGGCGCTGCCGCGGCCTTTCCCACCGGAGCCATTGGCGCCGCTGCAGGCCAAACGGGGACCCCTCTCCACCCCGCCTCCGGCCACCCCCACTCATGTCCCATCCAAGCCCACTGCCTTCGCCTCCTGCCCACCCGCCTGGCCTCAAGGGCATCGCGGCCGGGCAGGGGGGCCAACAGCTCCGGTGGGGAAAGGCCGCGGCAGCCTTTCCGGCCAACCCCATCCCTCCCTGGCCAGCTCGCTCACCCACCGGCCGTTCAGGGGGACGCCACCCCTGCCCCGTGCCGCGGCCTGATGCTCCGCCTGACCCTCAGCATCTCCAGCAGCGGGCGGGCGGAGCAGGCGCCGGGCCTCGCCTGGATGGACCAGGAAGGGCACGGCAGACGCCACTCCCTAAGGCAGGAAAGGCTGCCCAGCCCTGGAGCCTCGCAGCAGCGCCTGTCCGCCGGCAGCAGCCTCCCTCTCTGCCGCTGCTGCCGCCTCGGGCTCCTGCGGGCTGAAGCCTGCCACCGCCTCCTCCTCCAAGCCCAGCCTCGGCCAGGAGGCGGTGGCAGTGGTGGGCTTGGGCCGCGTGGGAGCCAAGGCAGGCGGGCGAACGGGTGGGTGAGAGGTGGCGGCAGCGGCAGAGAGGGAGGCCGCGGCCGGCGGACGGGCGGACGCTGCTACAAGGCTCCAGGGCCGGGCGGCCTTTCCTGCCATAGGGAGTGGCGTCCACCCCGGCCCTCTGCGAGGCCTCCGCCGCGCCCTTCCTGGTCCATCCAGGCGAGGCAGCGGCGGCGGTGGCAGAGAGGGAGGCTGCAGCTGGTGGACAGGCGGGTGGGCGCTGTTGTGAAGCTTTTGAGGCCAGGCGAGCTTGCGAGGCAGGCGGGCAGGATGTGAAGGCGGCGGGCCTGGATGGGACATGGGTTGGGGGTGGGGAGGGGTCCCCGTTTGGCCTGCTGGAGAGCTGGGTCATAGCAAAAATTTATACTGGTGTGAGGGGTGAAATCTCAGAAGCCACCCCCTCCCTTGCCTCCCTTTGATGTGACTGACACTGGGTTGGCCCTGCCCACCCAGTCACATGTCCACCAAGCTCCACCCACCCAGTCACATGTCTCTAGGCCCCACCCAGTCACATGCATCCAAGCCCCGCCCACAGGTTGGGGGTCACCACAACATGACAAATGTACTAAAGGGGTCACGGCATTAGGAAGGTTGAGAACCACTGTTCTAAAGCATAATTTTAGCACAGGTCAAATAAAAGTGAATAAATGGGAATGTAGTAGAAAGACCTATGAGGTATAACCATCTTACAAGCATCAATATGTTTCAATAGTTATGTAGATTGCCACTGACAACTTGAAAATGAAACACTTGTAACTGTTCACCAATTTTGCAAACTGCTGTTCTTCTTTGGTATATGGTAACTGGTAAACAACAGAGATTTCAAACCATCATGGATTGATAAGGCATGGAAAAGAATAGTTGCACAAACAAGGTTCTGACTATACTGCGAAGAGTTGTCATGTTTTTAGGCTGGAGTCAGTAAAGTTGTGAATTGTCTAGTTCTGCTGAATGTTTCAACTTGAGGACAAAGATATTCTAGTTCCTGGTTTGATAAGAGCTACCCATAGCTTGAATACCTGGATATGAATTTCCCAGGCCAAATTAATTAATTAATTTATTTATTTATTTATTTATTTATTTATTTATTTATTTATTTATTTATTTATTTATCCCATTTATATCGTGCCCTTCTCTGATGTGTTTTTAGCAACCGCCCTCATTCATCAGGGCTCTCGCCCCCTCCCCAGCGGCATTTCACACAGTCATCTTATTGCCTCCACAATCTGGGTCCTCATTTTACGTACCTCGAAAGGATGGAAGGCTGAGTCAACCTTGAGCCTGGTGGGACTCGAACCTGCAATAATTGCAGGCATCTGGTATACTTTAAGAGGCATTAAACCCCTACACCACCACTAAATTGCCATCCAGATAGAGATTAATACTCACTGACACATCACTGATTAGTGATTGATACATCACTGATACTCTAAATAGAAATTAAACCTTTTTTGCCTGTATCTTTTGTCTTCTTGATTTCTATTTAGATCAAGCCACTGTACATATATTTTTAATAATATTTACAGAAAGGATATACAAATTGTCTACCAGCATAGAACAAACTTCATTTTTTTTAAAAAAAAAATAAGATGTAAAAACCATTAGCAGATTAAGCCTCAAACAGCCTCTTCCCAATGAAAACAGCAAATCATATGTAATCCTAGATGAGAGATTTTCATAAAAACATCGTTTACATCAAGACAAACTATGCATGATCTTAGTATGCATTAAGTTCCACTTGTCAGTGAAGCAAGGAGAGTGCAAGTATGTGATTTATATAAATTCAATTATCATTTTTGTAAGGGAGCCAGAGCCCACGTAACTACTGCTGCTATGACTGTCCTTTTTGTGTCTTTTGTTCTCTTTATATTTATTTACTTTTTAAAAATAGAAAATATGCAGAATCAGAATACATTATATACTTAGGAAGCACTAACTTGGAATAGACAAAATATAGGAACAGCACCTCCCTTTTACATCTCGGTTCCACACTGGTTTGTTTTGCATTTAGAAAAGGAGACACTGCACTGATAGAAATAGCTCTTAAAAAGTGTAAGCCCTAGTTACTTAGTATACTAAGAAAAATAAAAAGGGAGAAAGGGGGAATAAAAAAGGGTAGCTAAGAAGTGTTGCCTTTGGAATCAAAAAATCTTGTAGACCTAGAAGATCCATGACTTACCAAGAACAAACCATCTATCATATGGAAGGATTTGTCAGTGTATTGTAACTTGCCAATGTTTGTCAGTATGGGGTATGTTTATGCAACTCTAGTTGATAGCAAACTCTAGAAGTTTATTGAATCCATGGTAGGCCAGAGGGCATGATTATTGAGCTGCTATTAGCTTCTTGGATCACCAGATACCTTCAAGATTTAAATTAACAACAGGTTAATGAACTGATAATACTGCTCTTATCACACACACACACACACACACACACACACACACACACACACACACGATGAGTTGGCTGTGTGAAACACCAACCTTGTATCTGTCGTGTTTTGGGTCTAAGGAGATCTTTTGCCAAACTGTTGTTTAATCTGTGTTTATATAGAAGTTCAAATGTTCCTGGCAAATCATTACACCAGGAAATCGTATATTTACGGGCATCAAATGTTCCAGTACTTGAAGTGGGCATAAATATTATATGAATGGAGAAGGCTGTAATCAAATATTTAAAGTGGACTTAGGCGATTTTATTGCTCAACGTACCAGGGAGTGAAATATATCGTTTCTTAAGTGCCTTGCTCTTTGACCAAGGAAGGCCATTTAGAATGCCTTCTTGCATTTTCCTTATAGTACAGTATGGATATTGTTTTGGCCATTATTAGTAGTATTACTTCTCCTTACCATATTTTTGAGAAACCATAGACCACAGTGAAAAGTTTGTGTTGCAGATCCTTCCCGCTGCAGGTTTTCCAGAAACAGAAATATTGTTATCATAAAAAGGAGATGTAATGCCACACAGCTTATTTCTCTTCATTTCTGAATCACTTCTACACATTTAGATGTACCTGTATAACAAAATAACAGAGTTGGAAGGGATCTTAAAGTCTTCCAGTCCAACATGCCACTCAAGCAGGAGACCCTATAACATTTCAGACAAATGGCTGTCCAGCATTTTCCTAAACATCTCTTTTGTCTGTATATTTGTGTACTGTAGATAAATGCATACACAACTGCAGCTGAAATTGTCAAATGGTATATTTACAGCCTGAAAGTTATTCCATTTGGCATTTCACCCAGAAGTTATTCTCACATTCTCAAGTCAACCTGTCACCCATCATAGTACTGAATTACTGTAGATGAAAAACTGTAACAATCTGAGTTCAAGAAAGTATAAAATATTTTTTTAATGTTTAATGTTACTGCGACTTAATAAGGTGAAACTTTCCTTTGCGTGAAACTTGAGTGATAAATGGATAGAAATAGAGGGAAGTCTTTGATGTAGTATATGCAATATATTTGGTTCGGTAGAATTATACCTGATCAGAACCACAGCTATTCTGGAAATGGCCCCATTTATTGACCTAGCTTCTAAAAAAGAGTGATCCATTTGTTTTCTTCTCTCCCATACATTCTTGATGGAACTCAGATCAATGTTCCTGGATTTCTTATCTACTACCCTCCCGCCTCTCCCCACATACACTTTATCATCAGAATTAATTTAGAGGTAATTTAGCTCATCTAACTAAAGCATCAAAGCTGAGATTTGATCAGATCATTTATTCTGGATCTTCAGGAGAAATGTTGTGCTATGATTCATCTGAAAGGGGTTTAAATATTTTAATGTCCTCCTATAGCATTATGGCATGTCTTCATCCTTCATTGGGTTAGATGTATGATGTCTGGCTCAGCTATTGCAAAGTGGTTTCAGAAAGTTGGAAACATTGTGTGTTGGGGTCTCAAACAGAGCAACTGGCTGCCAGGAGAACTTAAGAATTCAGGTGTGTGAGAAAAGTGGCTGTAGGATGAGTTCTGTTTGCGCCCATGTAAGCACAGGAGAGGCAGCTGGCAGTGGACTCTAACCACAATTTCATCAAAGCTGCACTTCATTTCACCAGGGACTCTATGCAGAACTGCTAATCTCAGCTGGAGTTTCAGAACTTCAGAGAAAAACTTATTTTGATGCAGGTCACTAGTGAAGTTTGTTTGGAACTGGGAGGAATGGTGGCTTTGTGAAGGAGCAGCAGGAAAGTGGAGGTCCCATTTTCACCATCCACTCTGAAAATTGCATTGGAGACAGCATGGAAGCCAACTGAATTGGGCTGGCATGTCATTATGGCTGTGGCTCTGGCACCCTTGTAGTGAGGGACCTCAATAAGATGGAAGTGATGTCAGGGAAGAGGATGGACAGCAGTATTGGAGAAGTGATTGGAATGGATGGATTTTGTGGTAATGAGACAGGCAACCTTGGTGTTTAGTATCAATGTCACATTCCAGACCCTTGGGCACAGCTTCAGAACATGGTCACGATGGATTCCAGCTACTGCTACTTAATGCCATAATTAACAATTTATCATGAATGAAAGGACCCAGCTTGTATGCAATATTAAAATCTGGTTAGGTTCAAAATGTGGGATCATCTGATGGAAATGTGCACTCTTGAGTTTTGTGCGTGGCACCAGCCATGACTCTGGGTAAGGGTGAGAGTGTGGCTGTTGTTATCCAGGTGCCTCTGGTAGTCTTAGGGTACCCATATAACTGGGTGTGGATTTTTCTTTGGGGAATTGGGCTGTAAAATGAGTTTAGTTTGTTATTGATTAACTTCTTTCCTGCAGTGTGGCAGTAGCCCATTTTTAACTCCTGGGCTCTGCAGCTGAATTGGTGGTGTGTTGCTTGAATGATGGGCTTGGAGGAACTTCAATTTGCCTTTTTTGGCCCTGGTGGTTCACAGCTTACTATGAAAACAATTAACCTTGTCCCATATATGAGGGTCTCAACTAATGATTGGAGTCACACATTAGATCTTAGTTTTGTCTTCAGATAGTAGTAACATGATCTGAGATTGCCTTGTTATTTCTCTTTTCTATTCTTTATTTGATCTTTTTTGTACACCAGTTTGATCTTTCTGGCATTCAGTGCATCTTCTTCACTTTCCTTCAATACCTTTTTTTTGTTCTTCAATTGTCTTGTACACTTTCAACATTGTTGGTTTGAATTCTAAAGCCCCAGAGTACTTTTATCTTCTTCATGTTCTATGACTTTCTCTATTTTTTGGGTCCCAGAATGTCTTGCTTGCAGGTAAGAGGTATTTATTGCAGATATTTCAATGCACCATTGTTGCTACTTGTCATGCTGTTGTTTGTAGTCAGTCTGTGTGACCTTTTGGCAGCAGTTAACCAGATTTCTTCAGTTTCTTTGCTCAGGCAGCACTTGTAGTCTGTTGCTGTCTTCTCAATTTTTTTTCTCTTCTCAATTTTTTATGCATTTGTTCTTAAAGGCTTGGTCTTTTATGCAGCCAGAATTAGCCCCCTTGTCTCTTTCTCCAATTTGCCTGCTCTTAGCCATCGCCAGGTCCTGTTATTATTACTTTGCCTTCTATTATTTTTAATGTACTGGCCATATAATACTTTGTCTCCTCATATCAATTTCTGTTCTACATTTGCTTATTATCATCTTCTTAGATATTTGTATTATTTTTATATATTTGGTTATCTTTAACTATGAATATAGATTTAAATTTAAAACATGAGCCTCGTTCAATGTCCCATAAAGACATGGTTTAACTCTTTTAAACAAATAAACATTGGAAGGAACTCTAATATCCACAAAGAGGTTTAAGTGTGCTTAACTAGATTGCTGGACCACGGCCAACAGTTTAAAGATAATATTTAGATATTATTTTGAGAAACATCGCCTCCAAATTTCTCAATCTCCTCCTTTTTAGATTAAGGAATGTTGATTTGCTGGTTACTCTGGAAGCTTTCAGTTCTAAAGTGGTAGGAATAGAAGGAACTCACAACCAGCTTCATTAAAGAGTTTTATAGAGCTGTTCAGGGAAACAGCAGGAAACAAAGCGTATGAAACAGCTTTTCTAAAATAAATATTAAAGATTCATCTCCATAGATTTGCAGTAGAAAACAAAGAAAAAAAAAGAGAAAAAAAGTCTCCTAACCTTCAATATAATTTACTAAACTATAGCACAGCTGGAAACAGCTTTTTAAAAGTCTTCCAGTCAACAGAAATGCTTTAAGGCAAGGATGGAGATAAATTGCCTTTAAAATGATTAGAATACACAGTATGAAAAAAAACCCCCACAAACATACAAGAGAGCATCATAAAACAATCCTGTGTTAAACCCGCAGATTTAAAAGGAAGTTAATAGAGAGCATATTGAGTCATTTTTAAAAGGAGAGAATCACATCCTATTAATATTTATATATTTTGCACCACCATAATGTTTATGTGTTTCTCTAATTTTCAACTGGACAATACTTCTTAGATTAGAATTATTCAGTTTGAGGTTGAAGATCTTTAAGGTTAACTATGATCCCTTTCTGCATACAATTGAATTATCTGTTGAAGAAATTCAGGGCTACCCAGCAACCTTTACTGTTAAGAGAAAACCAACTTTCTCAGTCTAAGCCCAGTATTTTATCTACTGTATTAGTGTTTTTCAAAATTGACAACTCTAAAATATCTGGACTTCATCTTCAGCATTGGCTGAAGAATTCTAGGAGTTGAATTCTTAAAGTTGCCAAATTTGAAAAGACCCACAATATACTGGATTATGTTGTTTACTCATAGAGTGGCATCATGAGGAAATTTTGGAGTTTTCACCCTCCCCCTCATTTTCCAAATAAACATACAAAGTTGATCTTTAAAAAACTGAAGTAAAACATTATAACTCATATTAAAATGACACAAATGACTATATACAGCTATTTTGCAAACTTTGCAGGCTGTGGAACCTGTTCTAAGAAAATAAAACTCAAAATCCCAGATCAAAACACAAAGCTGGGTCGTATTCAGGTTTTAGTCAAAATAGTCAGAATAGCAATCACCATGGTTTGATTGAAAATATACCCGTCAGAGTACCTCATGCGTGATGTCTGTAAAAAAAAAAAAAAGGTAGAGCTTAAATTGTTCTGGTCTCCACCATTGTCTTCAGTGTGACTTTCCTTGAGCAAAATTCTAACAATAGAAATGTGATCTCCTTTGAATGATTTTCATTTAAAATACCAATGGTTTATCATGGATCTAATTAAACTTTTGAAGAACTTCAAGCTTCCATAGAGTATAGTTTGAAGCCTCATAGTACACTATATACAGGTGGTCCTCAACTTACAATCACAATTGAGTCCAGAATTTATGTTGCTAAGTGAAGAATTTATTAAGTGAATTTTGCCTAATTTTATGACTTTTCTCGCCCCATTTATTGAATGAAGCACTGCAGTAGTTAAATTAGCAACAAGTGAATCTGACTTTGCTTGTCAGAAGGTCACAAAAAATGATTACATGACTCCGGGACACTGCAACTGTCATGAATGTGAACCAGTTGAAATGCATCTGAATGTAAATCACAGGACTATGGGGATGCTGCATCGGTCATAAGTATGAAAAATGGTCACAAATCACTTTTTTTCAGTGCTATTGTAACTTTGAATGGTTACTAAAGGAACTATTGTAAGTCGAGAACCAGCTGTAATGTCCTTTCTTTTCTCTTCGAGGTCTTCCAAATTCTTTGTTTATATCTCCTAGTTATCAAGGTTCACCAAATAATAAAATAAATAAATAAAAGAACCCTAAAAATGCCTAGAAGCAGCATAAAATTTCCAACAGTGCAAAATGAAGCTGGAATGAGGAGCAGCAAGCAATTATAATAAATATTAAAAGCATTAAATGCAATTATAGATCAAAGGCTTGAGAAAATGAAAGGTCTTCCTTTGGTCCAAGATGGCTGTCTTATGAGCAGCAGACAAGCTCCTTTGGGGAAGTTTTCCATATTTGGGATGTCTCTTGGTATTGGGCATCCATGTACCACAACATATTGTGCTCTTAATTATAAGAGAAAGTCTCTTGGAATCTGGTGGGACTCCTTGTGTCCCTAACTTTTAAATTTTTCCTTCCACCTTGACATCCTGCTATATCTTACAGAGCTTGACTTGCCAGGATGTACTTCAAAATAAAGCTGTTCTCGTAAAGAATGTTATCTTGTAATACAGTCTGTACTCAATAACCCTGATTATTTGCTGGGAAGTGGTACACCATTTTCTCAAAATGATAGTTGAAAAAGAATATGCAAACACACAAGCACGCCCCCCTACACACACACATTGCAAGCTTCTGGTGAATTACACAGGAAAGAATCTCACAGAAGCTAGAGAAACCAAACAACCATTTTGACAGGACTGGTCTGAGAATCAGTGGATTAAAAAATGTTGTAAGATAAGGCTGAAGTAATATTGTTTCCCATCCAAAGATCATTTTTATTAGAATGGGCTACATCAGCAGGATCAGGAAATAAAATAGCCCCTTGTGTGCCAAGCAATTCTGAAGATATTGCAAATATGATTACTTTGGGGGAAGCCTAAGGAGGAAATGCCCGCTCTTACTTCATGGTAGCTTAATGAAGACGCACTACTGGGAGAAGTTGCAGAAGGCCAAGAAGGGCCCAGGTCTGTAGAACTGGCCAACAGGGAGAATTTCACTTGATTACCCTGTTCAGACAAGAGAGTCTCAGAAATGAACTCCAATTTTGCAAAAGTTACAACTGGGAGTATTATCATATGATTAGAGTAGGAACATCTAATTTATTTTCTCTGCTTTTTGCTATCCAATTTCCTTCTAGTCCCAGGAATATTAACAAAGTTAGAGGGACACCAGGGGACATTTTCTGGCCAGATACCTCCTCTGCTGAGGTATCATCAATCCATTTTTTATATAGTCACATGGCCTTACTAAAGACACTGAAACATGTCTTGGGAGTCCAGTTATAGTTTTGGCTATGGTCTTGCCAAAAGGACTACATGTAGTCCTCGACTTACATCAGTTAATTTAGTGACCTTTCAAAGTTACAACAGCACAGAAGAAAGTGACTTATGACAACTTTTCACACTTATGAACATTGCTAAATCCCCATAGTCATGTGATTTACATTTGGATGCTTGACAACTGACTCACATTTATGATAGTTGCAGTGTCCTGGATCTCCTTTTGTGACCTTCTGACATGCAAACTCAATGGGGAAACCAGATTCACTTAACAATGGTGCTACTAATTTAACTACTAAAATCATAAAAATGAGGCAAAAGGCACTGAACAATTTTTTCACTTGGCAACATAAATTCTAGACTCAGTTGTGATTGTAAGCTGAGAACTACCTGTATATACTATGAAGTTTCAAACTACAGTGGAACCTCGGCTTGTGACTACAATCCATTCCGGGATTGCAGTCGCAAGCCAAAGTGTTCGTAGCCTGAAGCGATGCTTCTGCGCATGTGCAGAAGCCAAAATGGTTGGAAGAATGAATAAACAGTTATAGTTCATTATTGCCAATGGTGACTTAGATAAGTGATAGTGAAATTGTCAGTTTGGACATGAGAAGCCAAAAAAAAAAAAAAAAGTTTCTAGAAGGGGGAAAAAAAAAATACAATCTGCACCACCCTAAGCTAGAATCTTTCTTTTTTCCTATCTTTTCTTCCCAAAGATAGCATTTTTTTACAAAGATGCAATTTACAAGATGCAAATAACAGCTGTCAAAGAGACATTATTAGTTAGCACCAATGAGATATAGAAAAATTTCAGTCTATCCAATGGCCAATGAAATTTTTGTAGATCAGATTGCAGATAGTACTCAACTTACAACTATTCATTTAGCAACCTTTCAGAGTTACAATAGCTCTGAAAAAGGTGCCTTATGACCAGTCCTTGCATTCATGACAGTTGCAGCATTCCCACGGTCATAAGATCAAAATTCAGTTGCCTGGCAACTGGCATCTATTTACAATGGTTCCATTGTCCTGGGGTCATGTGATCATGATTTGCAACTTTCGTAGCTGGCTGCCAACAAGCCAAGTCACAGGGCACAGCTGGATCCTCATAATGACAACATGAATCACTTAAGAACTGCAGTAATTCATTTCACAACAAAACAGATTATAAAATCAGGAGCTACTCAGTTAACAATCACCTGGCTTAACAATGGAAATTCTCTTCCCAATTGTGACCATAAATCAAGGATTACCTGTATTATGTTTGCAAAATTATTCTAAAAGAAATTTATATGTTCATGCCAGAACAGTGGTTCTCAACCTTCCTGATGCCTTGACCCTTCAATACAGTTCTAATGTTATGGTGCCCCTTCAACCATAAAATTATTTTCACATACACCTGTATTTGTATTGAAATATGTGTTTTCTGATGGTCTTAGGCGACCCCTGTGAAAGGGTCATTCAATCCCCAAAGGGGTTGCAACCCACAGGTTGAGAACCACTGTGCTAGAAGGAGCAGTTTTACTTCAACATCCGGTGTCTGAAACAAAATGGTCCCTCCTTTGGCTTGTCTAGTTGCAGGGAATGCAACAGAGCTCCTTCTGAGAAGAAGGAAACGAGAATCTAGGAATACCTGACTTCGAAGCTAGTTGGTGGAATCAGATTGTATGCTTCTTGTTTCTATAGGCTACGCTAAAGAGTGTATTTTCTTCCATTCATGTCTAGGTTATACATGTCACAGCCCACAAATACTTCAAACTGTAGGAATTTATGAAATGATCTTAATCAGACAGTCACGTCATCTTCAGTCTTTCCATCCTGGTATCACCTGATGTCTTTTCTCTGCAGTTGAAAATTAATGATCCTGCTAATCATAAAGTTAGGTTATGCTATTAACTTTGCCCAAAGAAGGCCAAAGGGATTGTTAGTCTCCATTAAAGCTGTCTTTTAAATAATTATTTTGATGAATGTAATAGTGTTGCTTCATAAATTTGTATATATTTTGAGTAAGTGAAACTAATGAGGTGAAAGAGGAAGTACATCAAGTTCAACAACTTCAACGTTTTTCCTCCCAATACAAGAAAAAACAACAGCCCCTTTTCATCCTGCTTGTAAATCTGGAAACCATAGTGTTGCTGATTATGCTTTTTTATTTTTTATTGTTCCTTCACAAAAAGTAAATGAAATCTGGGGATGCCCAAGATTCCCAAATAAATTTATTACTTCCTTTTTAAAATAAGTTTGTTTTTAAAAAATGAAAAATGAAAATAAACACCTATACAAAGTAACATAAAGTAAGAAAAAGAAAAAAAATCAAAGCTAAATGTATAAGAAAAGTACAAAAAATAGTGTACAAAAATATAGTACAAAATAGTGTACAAAAAAATATAGTACAAAATAGTGTACAAAAAAAGTACAAAAATATAATAGAATTATAAATTTACCTATAGCTACAACGTAATTCTATAATCTATTCTGTTATTATCAAAGACACTTTTTTTGCTGTTTTATGGAAAAAATGCATAGGGGGTTTCCAATCAGTAGTAAACATAAATATTTTCATTTCTCTGATCAAAGAGGTCAATTTAGCCAGCTAGCAGCTCCATCACCTTCACCAATTATTCCTCCCTTGTGGGTAATGACAAATCATTCCACATCTGTGCATACAATAATCTATCCTACACAAAAACAAAGTTCCAGGAGTTTGTCCCAACTTCTTGTCCTCCAATCCCCCAAAACAGGTTCAATTGTATGCTAATCTTTTAAATCCTCTAAATCAGTGTATATATTTGAATCCTGAAGTTTCTAGCATTTTTACATGTCCACCAACCATGATAAATATATGTTATTGTTCACAGTTCAAACTTGAAATGCTTTATACCTTCTAGACAATTTCTTTGGTGACATATATGAACAGTACAACATTTTATAAACATTCTCTTTAAATTAGAAGATAATGTAAATTTCAATACTTTTGAGATTTCAATACATTCATTACTTTCAACCATGTATTTTTTACACAGTTCCATCTGTATTTTATAAGCAAAATTTTAGTCCACTTTTTCATACATTATTTCACTTCTTCTGTTTCAAAGTTCAATAAAAAATTACATACTTTAGCAATGACATGTCCACCATTTGTACACAATTCTATTTCAACCTCAGTTTTACAATGTTGAAAAGCATAAACTTTTTTGACAAATGCATCTCTCTGTCCCCAGTTCTTATCTTGATGAGAGATATAAGATAAGATGAGATATAAATAGTTTTAAACAAGAAATTTATAATTTAAGGGCTTTTGCAGACAAGTTGGTGTTGGTTTTGGAAGATGCTTTGAAGGGAATTGAAACATAAATGGTCACATTAAAATTATTTGGTGCTAACAAAATATGAAAATAGAACAGAATTTATGAATAAAATAAGATTGAGAAGAAGGTAAAATATTCACTATGACAAAGTGGAACCTTGGCTCATGACCACAATCTATTCTTGGATTGTGGTCACGAGCTGAAGTGTTTGCAGCCTGAAGCATGCGCAGAAGCCAAAACGGCGCAGAAAGGAAGCTTTCCATGCCATTTTGTGTTCACAAGCTGAGTTTTGGATCAGAAACCAATCCAAAACTCAGCTTGATTTTCAGGTCGGAACCTGAAGTGGTTGCGAATTGAGGTGTTCACAACCCAGGGTTCCACTGTATGTTATTTCAAAATAACAATGTAATGAAGTTTAAAAATATACTGTTAAGATGGGGAAAACTACAACCATCTATGCCGAGGAGAATTTATCTGATAAAAATTAATGTCCTGCCTAAAATAATATTTTTTTGTCTCTGACAGTACCTGCTTTGATTACTAATGCCCCAATTTAAATAGTGGCAGAAGGGTAAATCTAAATTTGTGTGACGCTTGTGTATCCAAATCTTCTTGACCCAGATAAAAGATTAACCTATAAAGAATTATTAAATCATCAGGGGGAATTAAAATCAGCTCTGCAATTAAAGGAAAAAGGGGTGAATTTGGATAGGTGGTTATATGCTGAAATAAAAATGAGGTATAAAAGAAGATGTGGATTCAGGGGGAATATATGGAGATGGACAAGGATTTGACAAAATACTAATGGGAATGGTTTAAAAGATTATAACCAAAAGTTATAAATTTTTATTGAATTTGAAAATGGAAGAAGAAATTGTTAAAGATAGTATGATTGCCTGGGCCAAGAACTTTGGATACACAATTGAGCTAGATAAGTGGTTGGAAATGTGCGATAGGAATTATAGGTTAACTTTGGTGGTGACCTATAAAGAGAACATGTATAAAATGTTCTACTGTTGGCATCTTCCACTGGTCAGAGTAGTGAAGATGTTAGCAATAGCAGTAGCATTTGATTTATATACCACTTATCTGGGCTTTTAACCCTCTCTAAGTGGTTTACAGAATCATCAGATTGTCCCCACAATCTGGTTCCTTATTTTATCTACCTCGGAAGGATGGAAGGCTCAGTCAACCTTGAGCCTGGTGAGATTTGAACTGCCTAAATGCAGGCAGCTGGCAGCTAAGTACTACATACAGCACTCTACTCACTGTACCACCACAACACTTTTGCTATATAGCAGATGCCTTGCTCAGCTTCCAGACCTGATCGTCAGCTGGCTTTGGTGTTCAGCTGTTGATGCTGAACAACTACAAGCTCCATGCCATGCAAGGTTTGACACCCCAAGAAGAATCAATCCATTCAATGTTTACTTCATTGATCATCCCCAGCCCAGCTGAAATACAGTGAAGAAGGAAGCAACAAGTGGTGTGTTTTTTTTTATCAATGCTTTATTTCTCTGTCCTTATCCCCAGAAAGACAGACAGATCCTGCCCTGATGGGTTTTAGAAAAGTAGTTGAAATGAAACTCTTGCACAGAGCATTTGGTAGTTGTTGCAATGAGTATGTGTCAATTTTATTGTTTTACTGTCGTTAGCCATGAAGGCTGTGAATTGGGAAGATGTATCAGCCGTCTTTTGTGATGAAAGTATATGGTTCTTGTCAAAGGTAGTAAAAAAAAATGGCAGACGTTTTGGCTTTCACCACTGAAGTGATGCCTAAGATTTGTTAGTTTGCTAGTTTGTAATTACAAACTAGATGCGCATGCCCGAAGATGGCCGCATTCGTCGATTAAGCGCACCCCCGAGGGGGGCTTCGGCTTCCCTGGGGGGGGTTTCTAGG